>JARYHS010008234.1:0-158881 GCA_031002005.1 Vandiemenella viatica
TTTATCAGTAGACTTGTGAGTAAAATTCCGTTGGCAGCATGTGGATACTAACAAATGTGAAATCGATCTGTGTATATGTGCAGCTTAGACTAAAGAGTGAAACTTTTCTAAATTTCTGTCCATTATATACAAAAATAGTTTCAGTCAGTCACATTCCGTTGACTGGTAAGCATAAAATCCACTTTAACTGAAAATGGAAAGCAAGATACTCAAGAAAACAGCTTTCAGACAACCAATAATAAGGTGTTTCTCAGAAGCTTAGCAACATTTTCATATAAACACTAAATATAAATAAAAACATTGATAGCAGTCACTGTAGAATACAAATATAGTAAATGGTATTTCAGTTATAAATACCCTTGGCTGTAATAATTTTCATATAAAAAATACATTTGCGGAGTAAATGCTGCAAAAAGGACATTTTTCTTCGGTTTCGCCCGCCGATTTATTACAGTTAAACACTAACAAACATCGTTTAGTTACTTTACATGTATTTGCTCCACTTTTCTTCAGACGATCAAACACAACTTATTTAAAGGTATCGTGAACATCGTGTGGCCGACTCGTACAGTTTAACGAGCAAAATGAGCTAAGACGCAATTGTTTAAAAAACCAAAACGAAAAGCATGTTACTGAAAAGGTGTCCTGTTGTTGTGGGCATTAAGCCGTGCTGTTCGATTCTGTAAGCAGCTTTAAGTTGTAAACCTACCTCTTCCAGAATATACACAGCATTTATCGGCTCCATATCACCTCCTTCTGTTGTTTTGAGACAACAAAACGCAATATAACAGCAAAATAACGACGCTCTTCCACAACAGCTGTTAGGCTCTGCTGCAGATACTTAATGTTCTAGAGTAAGAATTCCACTCTCAACTACTGCCCTCAAAAATTAAGAGCATTGCTGTCTAAAATCTAAATTGTTGCCAGCCTTTCCCTAATTCCGTCGACGCATATACAATTTATGGATAAGCCAACAATTTACTTTTGTAAATAATCCACGGCAATGGAAGTCAGTAATTGTGTAGATTTGTGAAAATCCAGGATCCACTTTACATCTCAATACATTTATATAGTATCTTTATATTTCACTCTTCTTATAATAATAAGAAAAACGTATACAAAAAATTACTTTTAATTGCAATGTATCTTAACTCCTAGTTGAAATTTAATTTTCCCTGTACATTGTATTTATTTATTGGTCCCTTTGCATCATACTTAGTACAAAGTACAAATGATATGGGATAAATAAAAAATAGTATGTAAGCAGACGAACACACACACACACATACACACAAAACATACATTCTCTCACACTATATCATTTCTCTGATTAACTATAAGATAACATAACATTCGGTTTTTTGTTGGTGCATGAGTTCGATTTAAATGAATTTAATTTATTTGTGATGGACAGCTTGCCCCAGTGGTAATTACAATACACAATACAATTATTTTTATTAATACTAACTGATATATTTTGAGGATTAAATTCCTCCACTCACGTACTTTTGCCAATTACGAATTTATAAAACCCTTCCGCCTTTTAGTAAACTACTCAACGCTTCCCTTGGTAATCCCTTACACCGTACCTATAAAAGAAAAGATTCGCAATCCCTTATGCATGACATCGAGCGACAGTTGAAGCCGAGTGCCCCTGGTTATCCTTTCCTTTCCATGGCCAGTCCCCATCACCAACATATACCTTCATCCACTTCATCATCTTCCTATTTTTCAATGCTGCCATTTTATCGTATCAGTTACTGACTGCGTCCTGTGGAAATTTCCACAAACAAATCTAGCTGCTTTCCATTGCACGCGCTCAAACTCCTATTTTTGTCCCACAAATTGTGAGTCCCAACTACGCAACCATAATCAAGTAATTGTCGGAACAAAGTTTTGTAACCCAATTACCTCGCTTGGCTGGTGCACCCTTTATAACCCTTACCAACAAAAGAAGTAAATATTAATGGTAAACAAGGTGCCTAAGATGCAAACTGTTATTGTTGCAGGGGATCACTGACATGCATCCAGAAATTTCCATTGCTATCTAAAATAAAACTGTAACGAGCCTACCCCACAATTAGAAATATGAAAAATTTGAAATTTATCCTAATGATGTAATGAAGGAACTAAAAAAGCTAAAAATCCACAAGGCCACTGGTGTTAATAATAATACTACAGGTGTTTAAAAGATAACAGGATGCAACACTACACCTTATCTTGAAATGTTAATTAAATTGGGTTCCAATACTTGCTGCTTAGCAGATGACTGAAGTAGTGGGATAGTAGTTCCCGTAAATAATAGAGCGGTAACAAATAGACCGTCTCTAAAGACCTCGCTGTTGAGAGACGTAAATACAATAAATAAAAAAAAAACAAATAAAAAAAAAAAACAAACAATAGAGTTGAAAATTACGTTACAATGAGTTTAACATCAGTTGTAGGTAAACTAATGGAGTGATTGATATGTAACCACACATGGGCGCCGGCAGGATTGCTTCTAGGGGGGTGCACCAGGGCTGCATTGGTGCCCCCCCCCCCCCTATCGGCCCAAAAATTTCCGGGCTACTACTGCCCAGACGGCGACCCGCGAAGTGGTGCGAACCCCATTTTTTGGGGCGCGGGCCTCTTTAAATGCGACCCTGGGGTGCACCGGCATATTAACAATATATCTTTATACTTCTTACACATTATAATTATATATTACATTTTCTATTTATTAAATAATTAAGTAATAATATTAATTAGAACAGCTTATCCTCATAATTATAAGCAGATATATAAAATTAGGCTTGAACGTCATGTCAATTTCAAGCCACGTGGTTTTTTATTTGCATCTTTCCTGGGTGTTTCGCGTGCCACGCGATGGGGTCGGAAGGGAATTCATCCGCCCATGTCCGCAGACGATTTACAAACAAAAGGTTTTTAAGTCCTTGGTATTATTTGTTAATAAAGAAAGAGATCGTGTATGTTAATTTAAATACCGACCGTAAAGATGCTGTACAATAATTTTATGTGGTATTGATAATTGAGGTCCTGGATACAGAGTTTCTTACCCGCTGCTCTGGTCAACTCAATCATTGTCACCCAAAATAGTCTCGTAATTCTACCGAAAAAATTAGACCTACAGTTTGACGTGGAATTCCAATGACGGAGAGTCCTAGCAACTTCGGATTAATAAATCAATGCTTTGCCAGAGGTGAAGATCATTTTAAGTCCAGTAAAAATTGCACTCTAGACCGGGATTTCAACCGGGGATCTTCTATATCTCATTCTACGCCGTAGCCCTTTGAGTCACCAGAACAAATCTAGATATTACAAAAATCATAAAGTAAACGTACTCTTTTTTTTGTACAATGTACTGTATTTTGATACTCCAGTGCATAAACGTTCACAGCATCTGTTGAAACGAAATTTTACGAATGTTTTAGAATAATGCAATATACAGAGTGTACGATTATGCGATGAGCTTGGAAGTGAGTCTGAAGAGAAAAGACATTTCTTAAGACAATCAGTAACAGGAAAACAACATCTGGTCATAAAAGATCTGAAATTCTCGAACTCCTTCTATACTTTATCCGCATCTATCAGCCCGACTCCGGACAACACCACCTACAGGACCACATACGGCTGGGTGCCGGCAGAGTGTTGGACTGCACGCGGTATCCTTTGAACTCACTTCAATCGCGTGAGCGCCAACAATAGGTAAATAGTTGTTGGGGATCAGATGGAGCAAGTGTGGCATGACGTTTAGCTACAACCAACAGAGTCGCAAGCGAGTGAGTGATCGTATGTACTTGTGAGTCTTTGTTCAAGTTGTGAACGACATAAGACGCTTTTTGTGCAAAAAGCGCAAGACTGATGTTTCAGTCGTCAGTCTGATGATGACACATCTCATATTGCGACATCCAGTCCAGGTATGTAACCTTTGTATCCGAATTTTTCATTTAAAAATTAAGACAAAGAATTGCTATACTAACATTACAATTTGCGTACACTCACTATTATCCATCAACACACATTCATCTAGTTCTGGACTTGGCTTCTCCAGGCCGCCACTTCTATTATCTGATTAATGTTACTAATATTATATTATACCAACTGTATCAGCGACTTCGTCCACGCGATTTTGAGATTTGTACTGATGGTTCACAGATAAACAATCAAAGAAATTTTGGATATTACCAGCAACTTCGGTTACTTCGCTCACGTACGATGTCAGTAGGGTGTAGGACCTCCCTCTTAAAATCTATTATGTCACAATTAACGCAACGCCAGTGGAACAAAGAAACTATTACGATGTATAAATCGCGTTCAACAGACAATGTTTACTAATTTCTTAATTATTATTATTTAGTAATTTATAAGCTTTCAACTTCGCATCAACATGAAACCATAGTTTCGCCAATCGAAGGCTAAGGACACTATTCAGAATGTTTTGTTGGTCATCAGGCATTTATTGTAAATATGAGCAAAATCGGAATAACAGGTTCGCGGTCATCAAAAACATAATTGCATCTCGCAGTAGTATATAGAAGTTAGACCGTATAGCTACGTAACAGAATAGGAGACCGGACAAATTTTCAGAAAGTATTTTAAATTGACCATTAGAAATATTTAGCCAAGAAAAACTGTACTTTATTAAATAAAGGTTTATAAGTACACAAAACATGTGTAAATGTTAAACTGTTTAAGTTCTCACGCAAACAATATTTCATGTGATCTCGTCGCGCGTGACGTCATATGTGTGTAAAGCAACTTGTCCTCAGATTTGTTATTCCAACAGTATTAAGTGATTTTAATCGTTTCGTGAAGTTAGGGAATCCATAAATCACGTGGCTCGGTCGAGGAGAGGAGGGGTTAGCTGGAAAGCTACGTAAGGGGGAAGGGGGTTCCGAGCCAGGCCACGTAGCTTTTCATTCATATTATTGTCACAGTTGAAATGAGATACATCTCAACACCATGTAAATATTTACTTCCGTCATTTAATTAATTAACAGTAATTAAGTTCTTCTAAAACTCGTATAAGTAACTCGTACAAGAGTTATACTCTTATACTCTTGTCATTTAATTATCTCTGTATGTAATTTACGATAATCTGACAAGAGAAACGGTACAAAATATCATCTGCAATCAATAGTGAAAAAGGCTATGTGTTACGTGGGGAAGGGGGGGGGGTAGAGGCGAAAGCCACGTCGGATATGTGTAGAGGAGGGGGGTTCACAAGAGGGCAAACTGGAGCTACATGGATTATGGATAGCTCCTTATAGTCATAATGCGTTTTAGCGTTTCCGGCGAAAGCCTGTACTTACACGATGTCTTCACACTCGAAACAGCAGCTGCTACTAATCAAACTTGTGAAGAAAAAGTAAATTCCAACATTATTATAGTCACTTTACGAAGATTTCAGCTGTCGGCTTTAGTAACTTCTGGATTCATGAAAACAATGGTTTAAAGAATCAGCAACTACCTGTACTTGGACGACCGTTACCACGTCTCTTATCAGTCAGTATTATAACAGTTCTGTGAACAAAAAACTTAAATAAACGTCGGTAAAAACACTTTTAAAAAATACATGTTAACGCGGCGCGGTATCGCTTGTTTCCTAACGTATGACGTCATGCGCTGTGATTGGTGTTTCGTTTAACGTTAAGAATAGGCTAAAAATCAGATTTTATTCATTGATTTAAAAATATAAATCATTATTATTTACGGAAAAATTATTGGTTAATGTTTCTGAATTTATAAATATTATTTCCAACTAAATTTCAGATTTTTTTTTTTCGTAATACCTGTCCAGTCCCCTATTAAACGTAACTAAAGTCCTTACAGTCCATCTCCATATGATACTGCGTCAGTGTAACCTGATTATGATTTTTGGCTCACACCCAACAATGCTAATGGTACAGGCAGTGTATTAAATTCTGAAAACTTTTCTAGCTACACGAATTTCAGTTGGAAATTTCGTTAACACTTACAATGTGACCTTAGCGTTATCGACCGAAAGCAAAGCATACTATAACTGAACACCATTTTCGGTTTTAGTATTTTTTATGTTCTTATTTAATAAATTATAACCTCACTATAATAGACAGTAACAGCATTAATTGTTTACTTAACACTCACGATAAAGGAAAACCTACCATAAAAATCGTATATTCAAAAGGACGAGTTCCGTTAACTTCGCGTTAAGGTCATTTCTGGTCCCGAGACCGTAACTGGTATCATATAACGACCTTTCGAAATTTTTTTTTTATTCTGATCCCCAGATATACTTACTTCGGTAATTTCTCACGTCAGGTAGAAAATAATTCTATGTATTAATCAACATGAATTCGTACAGAAACTATTCAACACCAATAGTTTCTTAACTGCGTGTCTTTGCCTGTTAATCGCGGTCAACATAACTTGACTGTAAATATAGGAATTATACTTCAGCGCCACCTATCAGAATGAATTATATACCAACAAAAAAGAAGCCTTTTGCACCACCTCAATAACATTTCGTCTGGTCTGAATTGGTCCAGTGGTTTGTCCGTGATGATGCTGTTTACAGACGCTTAGGATTTTATATGCAAAGATTATAAATCCTATAGAAGATTTCTTGTAAAAATAGGCCACGTCATGGTTGTTTAGTGACAAAAAGTTATGAGATCTTGTTCTGAGCCAAGTTCAATCTTTAAAGAGTGTATACGCTACAAATTCACTTTGTGAAAAAAATGGTTTCTCTCGGTTTTATTGACCGTTTATTTAGAATAATAAAAAAAATCTGATGCATGTCATGTTTTCGTAGACCTATACAAATACCTTAAACGTTTTGCATTATCAAACTTTCAAATACACAAAAGCCAAAATTTCCTCGCACACTTTAGAATAAATCCGATATATTATGACTTTCATTTCAGTAAAAATTATGGCATACATAATGGCCAAGTCGCCAGAACGATTTTTATTCTAATTAAACGTTCTATAACACCGAGACAAACCATAATGTTTCAAAAAGTGAAATGAATACACACTGTGAAGATTATACTTGGCTCAGAACAAGATCTCATGACTTTTTGCCACTAAACAACGAAACTAGTTCTATTTTAAACTCTCATTTCTTTTTTTAAGTTGATCGTTTATTCTTAGTCGTTGATCAAATGTAACGACTCCATTTGAAAGACTGTGGTCTGTGGGTAAATCATTTCAGATTTAAAGAGTTCAATATGTGCTGCCAACAATGGTTCTCACTCAATAAACACGGTCGAGCGCACCTATTACCCTACACTTAACTACCACTTTAAGTAAATAACTTAACATAGGGTGAAGTAAAATTTAAAAATCTTAGTTAAAATTGTTGCATAAAAGAAATTTTAGGCTTATGGTCTCATTCAGAACAAAGCAATTAACTTGCAAATATTGTGCTGAAATTTTCACGTTTTAAGTAGCTATGTATTTAATAAATACGTGGAAAATCTTCAATATTACACTTTTCTTATGATTTGGGGATGGAACCATAAATGTGTACAAATTGTTTGTTTCTACGGCGTAAGAATATGCAGTAGAACTTTGATGTCGGGATGTCGTAGTCAATTTCTTTTTCGAATTGTACTAACATTCAAAGTAAGGCGAGGGAGAAATAAAATTTAACAGATTGTTTAAACTTAGTAAGCACTGACTATAATGAAAAACCTGAGACATGTAACATTATTACAGTAGAAAGCGATTTGTTGAGGTAGACAAAGGGCAAAATATAAGGAAAATTTACTAGTTTACACGTTCTTGTGATCTATGGCTAAAATTTCATCTGCGTAGGCAAATTTCAGCTTTTATATCTACGAAAAGTACGCTTAGAGTTATGATGCTCAGCACGCACTCAGTGAGTGGCAGAAACGGTGAAATCTGCATACAATTAACATCCAAACGAAGAGCAAGAACGAAATAAAATGTTGTATGTTTGCTAACGTTGCTGATATCAGTGTATAATAGGAATTTGAGACATGTAGCATGAATACAACCGAGGAAATTAAGACACAAATAATCCGAAAAGTTTCGAGCAGTGAGTAGCCAGTGCGGCCGTTGACTCGACTTGGCGATTGCACTGCCTTGTACCCACATGTGAAAGTATATTTGTCAGGATATTTGTCGTTCAGTCCCGCTCGTACAGTTGAAAAGATTCTAATGAAATTTTGAAAAAAAAAAGTTGATGTCGTGGAAAATGAGGTTGGAAACCTTTTATAAACTATAACGAAGTCGCAGGTACAGCAGGTAAAGTTAAGGTACATCAAGTAGATCGGCCGCCGCGCCGGTTAGTTTGTATTATTTTTCGTATTTTTTCTTTGTTTCTTACTCTTATAATCGTTTTGTTATTTAATTAAAATCTCTTTTGTTTATAGGCACCAGTTTTACCGGCAAAGACCTTCCACAAGATGCACCACTGGATTCTACCAGTAGAAGAGCACAACTGATTCATTACTAGATGTTGGCATGTGCTTAAATTTAAACTATCAAATTGATGACGATCTTCGTTTGAAAATTGCTTAGAGATCATTGGATTCCTAGTGAAACATACAATTCCAAAAAATGACGTAAACCTTGACGCTAAAAGGGGTTTTCGACCTGAATGGCTTACAGCTTACCCGTGGTTGTTCTACTCAGCTGTAGCAAAAGGACCTTTATGTCGAGTGTGTGTTTTGTTTCGGTCTCCAGTGCAGCACGGTCTACAAGGACAGTTTATCGTTTCTCCTTGCTTTAAGTATCATAAGTTTCATGAAGCTGCACAGTCTCATGCGAAAAGTAAGGGGCATAGTGGACGCGCTGACTTCTTCAAAAAAATTTGAAAAAGCAATGGATAGAAGGGGACTGGGTGTTCACTAATCTTTAAATACAGTATATTTCAAAGAATTGAAGGAAATCGAGTGAAACTTCAATCTATTGTATCAGCAATTTATTTTGCGGACAGCATGATCTTCCACTTCGCGGGAAAGTCGATGAGGGTTCTGTTTTCACAGATCTACTACATTTTCGAGTTGATTCTGGGGATGAGAGTTTGAAAAATCATTTAGAGTCGGGAGCAAGAAATTCCTTGTATATATTGCATCAAATTCAAAATGAACTGATAGACATTTCTTGCGATAAAAGCAAAATAATTGAGGAGGTGAAGAATGCTTCGGCTTTTTCAGTGTTAGCTGATGAGATTGCGGACATAAGTGGTACAGAGCAATTATCGATTGGTGTTCGCTATCTACGTTGTGAAAAAGAAAATAAAAACCCAAAAGTTTGTGAGGAATTCCTGGGATATGTGCCGCTACAGGAGTTGAACGCAAAAGCCATCTCTGAAACTATTATTCACTTTCTAGAAGATTGCAATTTTGATTTAAATAAAGTCGTTGGCCAAGGATACGACGGCTGTGCTGCAATGGCTGGTTATGTAGGTGGAGTTCAGAAAATTATTAATGTCAAGTATCCCACAGCCCTATTCTTCCATTGTGCAAGCCATATATTGAATCTTGTCGTCAATGATCTGAACGATGTCAGTGAAGTAAGAAAATGCTGCTGGGACGACAAAGGACATCATATATTTTTTTAGAGAGAGTACATTGTGACGAAATAAAATTCCAAATATACCTCTTTTCTGTGAAACGCGTTGGACCGAAAAGTAAAAAAGTATAAAATATTTTCTGAAAACTTTATTACTATTGTACGAGTTTTATAAGATCTTTCACACAAAGCACCAAACTCCATAACGAAAACCAAAGCATATCAGCTGTACACTACTACAACAACTCCAACATATATTGTGACACTATTAGCGATTGCTGCCTATTCCGCCAAACTGGAACCCGTGTGCAGCCAATTACAAAAAGTAGATATGAATATAAAGGCAATACACGATCACATAAATAAATTAACGGACTTGCTTCAATCTCACCGTGATAATGAGACGATGGAGTTCGTTGTTATTTTCGAGAATGCTCGAAAAATTTGCGAAGAACTGAATGTTGAATTAAAACGTCCTCGAATAGTGGCAAGACAGACCTACATATCAAATCAACCCTCTGAAAATACAGAATAATTCTTCAGAATATCTATCATCAACCCATATTTAGATTCAGTAATTTCTTCTCTGAGAATACATTTTTCCTCTACACATAAAAAAGCATTTTCGCTTATCCAGTTACATCCAGAAAACATAAGAAAATTGGACAAACATTCATTTTTAGTCATGGCAGAAAAGATACAGAATCATTATGGATATATTTTACAGAATTTTATTGCCGAGGCTACCACAAGGTACGAGATGCACGAGACAGGTGAAGTGAGTGATGCCACCTTAAATGAATCCCTTACTGAATACGCAGATTTGATTGCTCAAGCCACCCCGTTTTACCCAGCGGTATGCGAGGCAATCAAGATTGGCGTAACCATTCCAGCGACAACATGTAGCATTGAAAGGTCATTTAGTACCTTACGACGGGTCAAGACTTGGAACCGGTCAACAATGGGAAACGCGAGGCTAAACGGCCTGTGCATGCTCAGTGTTCACAGGAAAAGGGTAGAGGAGGACACTGAATTTATTAACAAGGTGTTGAACAAATTTGGACAGCAACCTAGACGCCTAAAGTTATTGTTCAAACTGTGAATTTAGTAATAATTTTTTATTCATTACATTTTTTTGTGTATTTTCCAATTTTTTATGGAATGTCAGGGGGGTGCAAGTGTACCCCGTTGCACCCCCCCCCTCCCGGCGCCCAGGAGCAGGAATGATGAAAAAAGCAGAATAGCAGTAGCAAAAAGAGCCTTCATGAAAAGAGAAATCATTTAGTTTCAAGTATTGATCTAGGTTTCAGAAAGAACTTTTTAAAACTCTATGTGTAAAGCACAGCACTTTATGGTAGTAAAGCATGGACTTTAGGAATGCCAGACAGAAGGAAAATTGAACCATTCGAAATGTGGTGCTATAGAAGGTTGCTAAAAATTAATTGGACCATATAGAGTACAAAACGAACGAGTTTTTGAAATAATGGGCAAGGAAAGAAGTTTGTGGAAGTCTTACAGAAAGAAGACTGGATGGTAGGTCATATTTTGAGATATACAGGATTGGTTAATATGTTAGTGGAGGAATCAGTCGAAGGTAAGAACTGCAGAGGAAGATAGAGATTAGAATATATAAAGGAGATATGTAGTTGAGGACATAGGTTGTAAGAGGTATGTTGACATGAAAATGCTAGTGCAAGATAGGAAGGGATGAAGGATTGCATCACATCAGCCAAGAGACTGATGACAGAAAAAAAAGAAAAAGGAAGAAGATAAGAAAACAACAAGCCAGGTGTCTATGCTGCAATATATATTTATTAAGCCTTTAGTACAGAGAATGTTAAAGCATGCTGAAATTTTGCACACAATGAATGCACAGTATGGTAAATTAATGTCTACAGAGGACCTAAGCTCTTCTGTGAATATCACATAGTAGATTCTAAACTCATACACACACACTATTTTGCAAATTTCAGAAATGATGACACATGTTTATGGTAGCTGTATGCTAAGTGGAGTAGACTAAGCAAGTTTGTAGACAATTATTAAAAAGAAGTTATCTTATCAGAAAATCACACCAAGGAGGATTAGAATATTGCAAGCATATCAGAATGCATTGTGTGGAATCCCCTTTCTTTCACCCACCTATTTTGGCCCTGTACATATTTCAACTTTAAATTTTTTCACCATTTTTTGTCAATAATTAATCATTTCTTCTTGGTAACCTATTCCAATCCCTGACCCCCTTACCATCAACAGAAAATATTCCCACACCATTGTGTGTGAAATCGAGTGTCAGCTTGTGGTCATGGTCATTTTTCCCCTGTCATGCTTTGCTTTTAATTCTTACACCAAAATCTTTACACATCTCATCACCAATATGTGCCTTGTACACTCCCACAACTCTATCCACCCTCCTCTTGTCTTCCAATGATTCCAGTTTTCAGCTCTTTTATCATTTTATCATATCAGTTACTGATTGTCTTCTGCCGTAACAAACAAATCTAGAAGCCCTTCTTTGCACCCCTCCAACTCCTATATTTGATACCAAAATGTGGGTTCTATTCTACACCACCATATTCAAGAAATGGTCTGACCAAAGTTTTGTAACCCAATTCCTTTATTTCTCTGGTATATCCCATCATCACTGTCTCTAACAAGTGCAGGATTTTGATACCTTTTCCTACTACCTGTCCAATGTGTGTAGCCAAGTTGTGTTTGTTATCAAATGTTAGATTAAGATATTTACATTTCAAGTGTAGTTGTTGACAATGATGTCTCCTTGCAAGATTTTCATAACCATCTTATGAGATGTAAGTGGTATTATTAAATTCATTGCTTCATTAATGACCAGTTAATACTGTAAACAACTTCTCAAACTTAAGCATGGTGAGGAGGCCCTACCAATACAAAAAAACACAGATACTGATCTGCATCACTGTGCTTGATCCCAAAGTACTACCAACACACTAACTGAAAAAACTATATTGACAGCTATGGATAATGCCACTGCAGTCTAGATTTTTCATGATATATCTCTAATTCTTTTGAGTCTCTCGAAAAAGATATAGGCAGAAAGAAATTTTTCAAGAACAAAGATAAAGAAGACTTTGTGTTTAACTAGCTAAATACACAAGTAAGGCAATTTCATGAAGAAAGAATTAGAAAAAACTTCATTATAAATAATGATAACAATGGAAGCAACACAGAAAAGAACAGAGTACAGCAATGCAGATAAGAGGACAGTCTTCCTTGGTATCTCCTACTGGTACAGTGCGTCAACTCCCACCGGCATAGTGCCAGTGGCGTAGCTATCGGAGGGCTAGGCGGTGCAATGCACTGGGGTCCCCAAGTTTAGGGGGCACACAAGCTCAGCTCAGGGGGCCCCTACCAGCAAACCTCACTAGACTTGGTAGAGCTATAGGTAAGAAAGGTCACCAATCTGGCCTGAGGAGCCCCAATAAATTATTTCTTTTTGTAACGGGGCACTTGTTAACCAAGCTCCACCACCGTATAGTCATCAATCTGATGCAATGTTTTCAGAGTCGAAGCTCAGCTTCAAAATGTCATTTCAAATTGAAGTGTGCAAGGCCCCAAGTCGTCTTTCACGATACTGTATTTGTATAAAACTTTTTAAAATTTAAAGTGAAATAAATCTTATGACAATGTAGTACCTACTTGCTTGAAATATGGTTCTTCCATACCTGTCAGGGACAAGTGCCGATGCTACATCCTCTTCATTACTGTCTTCTGATGCAATCTGCAACAGTGGAAGAAAAACCATGATATCATAGGCTGTAAACAAAATTTTTAAAAGTGTAAAAAAAAAAAAATAACTAAAAATGAACATCTCACACATAAAATAGAGAAACAAAATAATAACACAGTAATAATAAATCACTAAGTTAAACTTGGTAAATAATTTCAAACACTGCTGTTCTTCACACTGTGACAACCGAATGTAGCCATCAATATTTGAAAACAGACCTACATGACGGTATGATGTTTTAATTTGTTTTTATGTTAAAGTTTAATAAATTAAAAGAAAACAATCAACAAACTATTACAGAATGCTGGTCCAGTGAAATCAATATAAACTCTCCAGTGCTTCAATTAAATATTATGGAACAAATATTTCCAGAGTAACTGACTTATGGTATAAAGTATGATAATTTTTTTAAATTATTTAATTGTGATATTTAATGTATCATTTACAATGTCTCATATGATATACCACATAGTGTGAAGTGTAACTCTGCAATAAAAAGAATTTTGTAACAGTCATTCCGACTGCTTCTAATGATCTAAATTCTATGATTCTATGAGTGGCTGTGTTGACTGCAAGGCTAGCATAAGCTCAGTTACTTACTTCTTTTAACTTGAAAAAGAGTTAACCCCAAGATATTGTATTTCCTATATTTGTCTCATTTTGTGTGTTTCATGTTGCTGCTGCCCTCCTACAACTTTAGTCAGGGTTGGGTGTATTTTATCAATCTTTTCCATATTTATAATGTATAACAACATCATTAATGAAAAGAGTAAAGAAGAATCAGATGGAAATGTGAGACAAGCTGGACAGCAAAGAGTTTCTCAGGAAGATCAGGTGGGTACCTTCTGTATAGCAATATGGCAAGGTAAGGTGGTGAGCATGGAAGTAAGGTGAGTGAATGCCTGCAGGAAGGAATGATTATACCTGAATCATTGGTGGCTGTAAGTAACAGAGCATTAATGCTACAGTGTTGAATGGTACAGAGGGTGAAGTCACAATAAATAAACCAACAAATGGGGTAGAAGATTATGTAGACAAAAACACAAACTGAAAAGTGAGAACAATGGCAGCAAAGAATGATGGGCATACAAAAGAGAGAATATGATGGATAATGGAGGGATTGAGAATCGAACATCTGCATGCACCAGTGAATCCAGCTATACCAGAATTATGTGTCAAGTATAGCGATGTGCTTCATCTGGAAGGAAATTTGTTGCCACATATAGAGACAGAAGCAGTGATAATAATATCAATGCGCGGAATTATATGATTGCAGAGAGTCAGGGTCCAACAAACGAAATTGAGAATTTGGTGAAAGAAGAGATAATTCTACAAGACAAAGTGGATAGAATTAAGCCGTTATTGATGATCTATAAGAATCAATAAAAACCATATGGAAGGAAAAAGTGGAGAACTGTTTTCTACCACACAAAGCTGAACAAGAAAACAATTAATGGCACATTGCCAAAGGCACATGTAGAACGCATTAATGGGGTTAAAAGAGAAGTCAGTGGCCTACCTCAATGACATCATTTTATTCTGTGGCATATTTGAGAAAAGTATAGAATGACCAGCGGAACTGTTCAAATGGCTTCGAGCGCACAGTTTGGTGTTGAATACAGGCAAGTATAAGTTCCTAAAATGAGAGGTAATGGTCTTAGGGCGTATCGTTACAGATGAAGGTCTGATGCAGGATCCGGATGAAGTAAGGTAAATGTGGAATACCTACACCTACTACAGTAAAGCAGCTACACGATTTCATGGCATAAGAGGACGCTATAGAATATTTAAAAGGGAGATTTGGCCAAATCGACAGACCACTGGATGAAATGCTTTAGAAAGGAAACACACACCCCTGAGGAAAAACTTTTTGTACATTGAAGGAAAGCCTGATTTCTTTTTTAACATAGCCCATCACATCAGATGCCAGTCAAACTTCAACAGAGAGTGTTCAAGACTGATGTGGGCAAAGCTTAATGGAGTAGGAAGTGAAGTTTACAGAAACATTGGTCTTCTCACCATTGTACTGTACAGATTGCATCAATGATACAGGTGGTGCAAGAAACAGTACTTTAGTCTGCGAAAGAAGAGAACAAGTACTGCAGCAGAGGAGGGACACATGACGGAAGCATCAAGAATGGTAGATGAAATAAGAGGGGATTTACACTAGTCAATTGGAAAAGATACAGTTTTTATATCAAACAATTCATATCATTCAGACACGGTATCCTCCAACTATGTGAGCCAGAGATGTGTATGAGTAAATGCTGAGAGAATAACTATTTGCTGCAGAGAATCAGAAGGTTGAGCGAAAAGCTGAAGCAGTGGTTGTGACACCAGCAACCGCTCACGAGAGCGACATTGGCTCAGCAGCTGTCGTGACCCAACAAATATCAACAACGGCGAAATTCTAACAGTCATTCATAAAACCAGTCATATAGACACAACTTACATGTTTAAAGTTGATACATAGCGTAATGTGCAAAGGACACTCATAATAATTGTACACATAAGAGAAGAAAAAAAGAGGAGGAAGAGTGGTCAGATGTAAGAATTGGTTTGTACATAGAAATGTTACTAGGTTTAGTCACATAGTGTGTGAGTTGGTCCTCAGGGACGGAACGGAGGTATGGTGAACGTTTGGTTTACTGTAAGCCACAGGTTATGACAAAGAGAGATTGTTTAGAAGGCTGAAGAGCTGCGAAACTGCAAGAGTGGAACAACAAACAAGTATGCAGAAAATAGAGGAATAGAGACGGGAGATAGAACTAGAGACTGGGAAAGGTCTCGAATTGGTCAGAAGAAAGCCTAAACCTGCTATCAATCACCATTAATGGTATTCGATTTGTATTGAACATAAGCGTCATAGTGACTGTATGTGACAATAGAAACTCATGGAGCAAACTCGTTTGTATTGTGCGTAGACTGTAACTGATGTACTTACTACTCGGTTTTCCCAGTATTCAGAACCTGCAAACATCAGAAAAGAGTCTGCGTAATCATTTTGTCTGATGGCTACAACTAGAGCAAGAGTAATAAAGCTTTCTTTAACAGTGTTGTTGACCAGATAAAATTTCTGTGCTATCATTTGAATGTTATACTATCCACTTTTTCTGCGCTTAGAATAGACCAAAGGCAACAAACCTATTAAAGAGACAACTGTAGAAATTACGAACTAGTCAACTTCAAACTTATGTTGCACTTACAATGAACGCGGTAATACAAACCATCTTACATTAATCAAATAATTTAGTTCATCACAGAGTACAGCACTGGACAGTGTGTTTGGACCATTACTGTTTATTATACTAATGATTGATTTTGTTGTGAATCTACAGTCAGAGATTAGATAATATAATGCTGTGTAATAGAATTATATCAAGAGAAGACTGTGCACAAGTGCAAATGGATCTAGACATAGTATCTGTTTGGGTGGACAGGCATGGTATGGAAATAATTTCTAACAAGGATCAACTTGTTACTTATGTAGATAGCAAAAATAAAATTCTCATGATTATTCAGTGGAAGGGGAGCATTTGACGGAAGGTATAAAAATAAATACCATTAAAAATCATTTAACAGTAAGATAAACAGACCATGGAATGTAAGAAAGGGTGTAGAGTTCAGAGTATTGCATCTATGGAGAATGACAATGGGAGGATATACCAGGGAAGTAAGAGAGTTGAGTTAGAAAACTTTTATCAGACTCTTGCCACAGTATTGTTGGATGAAAAGGAACTTACATTATGACTATAAAATTGGAGGGAGTGGAGAGCAAGTATATTTCTGTTGAAATTATCTATGGATGCAGTCAGTAACTTCAAAGATTTGGATTGGGAGTTTTTGCACGATAGGAGGAGAGTGAAGAGAAATATGGACATTTACAGGGAAAATAACAGTAATGGGACCCAGTGGCGTAGATGGGGGGGGGGGGGGGGCGGTGGGGGTGGTCCACCCCGGGTGTCACCCATTTAGGGATGATACTGCATTTAGAAAATAGTAATCGAAACTAGTGTGATACAAAAATCATCATTATTATTATTATTATTGTTATTTTGATAGACTTCTTTTATACTTTCGTGTCGAAACACGTCTACTTTTTCTGTTTTGAATTTTTTTTTTTTTTTTTTTTTTTAAAAGTGGATCTATCGCTTTTTTCAAATGCGATCCAGGGGGCTGTGCTTTTTCCTTATATGAGAGTATAATTATTGGCAACACTGCGCGCTTAAACAAAGAGAGCATCACTCTGTAGCTCCATCAATCACAGGAAATCGTTGTGCTTGCTGTCCGTCACTGTTGTTTGGTTTGTTAGAAGCGATAGTGGATATACCATATACTTAAACTTTTCTGGTATAAAGAGAGGAAGTTTTAAAATTAAATGAAACTAGCTGACCCGGTCACACGTTGCTATGACTCAGCAATGTTATTCCAAACTCCCTAATATTGTCAAATTAATATTCGCTAATAAAGATAAAAACGTTTTCAAAAGTAATTGGTAAAGACTATCGGAGAGTTAAAATTAAGGACAAACGAACGTATTATTTTTTTAAAAAAATTTACATTTTATTACAAATTACTTAATGGAAAATATCCCCTGAGGGATCAATATGACGTAAAAAAGTGTACACCTAGAAACGTATGGAACTTTAATAATAATTTCGTCTGATCGTAACGAACTGGTGGCAGGGTTTCTATTGGCTGCGTATTACGCCCCTGTCGTAGCCGCCTTAACCTTACCAGCTAATCCTGCCGGATACAGTGGACCTACAGTTTAGCGTGGAATCCGAATCATGGAAATTTTCACATTAAACAGCAAGCTGTGCCGGAAGTGAAGGCAGGGTTAAGTGCGAATTCATCGCGGACAAACATCGTGACGCGAGATTTTTATGAACTGCTGCTGTGAATTGTCGACTGCGAGAATTAACTTATCGTCTTTTCGTTCCTTGTCCTCTCCCCTCCTCCCTTTGTAATTCGAAATAATAAATATTTAGGACAATAATCGAGATAAAAATTATCCTATATATAAGATACATAAATTACTAAAATCATGGAAATTAGACAGTTAAATTGTAAATCATCTAAATTATTTAAAGAAAAATGTTAGATCTTCCTTTAAAAATGTAAAAAAAAAACAACAACCAAGCGTATATCGGAATACCGTCAGTCTAGGCTTCAAAATTATTTTGCTTATTTAGATTTCCATTAGCATTCAAGCTAAGATTTGCAAGTGCCTTAAAGTATTTTCTAGTAATTTTTGAAACTATCATCTGACAGATTCGTGATGTATAAATTGAGTACATTTCGCGTTATTACGTTTTACACTCTGTATACCTACCTATTGTCGACTGTGCACATATACTCTAAATGAAATCATATCATGTTCGAATTTATGCAAATAAAATGATTCCGTAAACTGTGCTTTAAACTAGCAATACTGTTAGGTTTCAAGTCAATCTCAACAGGACCAAGTTTTCGTTGATGGTATATTCTGTCGTTTGTAATCAGTTTTTGTGGAGCATGTGTTTAAAAGAGTCGGAATAGCGCATCCTGCTAGAGAAATCGTAACATTAGTAAGCACTTTAACTCTGGGTTCATGTAAGTTTGCTATGCTTTCTACTGATCGAGAATATCCAAATATGATCGGGATGAAATAAAGTAAGTGTATGATTCTATAAGAATTTTCCATAATAAATTTAGAGAAGTAGAAAATTTTTACTATGGGTAACCTCTCTATCGAACACAGGTACCTAAATTCTTACGAGTTCCTTAAATCGACAGGGATGTCGAACATCTGTTCCTGAACAAAAATTGAGTTTTAATCATATCTGAACGAACATTTTTATTTATACGCTACAGAACGGCGCTAGTAATCTAAAAATTGCACGTGGAGACGGTCTTCAGTACATACAATGTCATATTTAGGAGTCTGTAGCTACATATGTCTTAGGCGGGTAGTAAAATACTTCACTTGTTAAGTACTTCATGTAAAGACGGCAGATATCTCAAAGGCATATTCTTGCCGTTGTTTTTTTTTAATTACATTGTTATTATTGTATTTATTCTATTTTTATGAAATAACTTAATGTAGAGTTGCTTCTCTGACCATAAAGTGTTCCCCAGGGTCTTACGACTTGTGGGACCCGGATCCTGGGTTTACACTGACGTGGCCCCAACTGGGCCTGGAATTGCTTCTACTTTGATCAAGCCACTTCTGTTGACTTTCATCTCGATATCATAACAAATGTTTGGGTAGCATTCGATTTTTTAAAAATTAATAGCGGAATTTTATGGTGGCCCTATAGTTAAACTGGCGGAAATTAAAATCTCAACACGCATATCAGAATGGTAGAATTTTAGGAAACTTTGATGATATATCCAGGGCAATATCCAGAAGAAATAATAACAAATGGAAATTGATCAGGCTAAGTTATTATCTTCAGATACAGTTGTCACTCAGAAATGCACCTATCGTGAGCACCAATACATTTGTGGATCTTTGCTGGCATTGAATCAAGAAGTGTTCGGATGTCTTCTTGGGGTATGTCTGTCTACGTCTGAATGCCTTTTGCAGTCAGTTGTTGCACAGTTCGTGCTGGGTGACCATGTGATCTAATGTGTCTACTCCTGGTATCCCAGGCATTTTCTATTGGGGACAAATCTGGGGACTGTGCTGTCCAAATTGTGATCGGAACTCCTTGCAAGGCTTGTGTGACGATTGCCGCAGTATGAGGATTGGCATTATCTTGTTGGAAGATGCGATTTGGATGTTGAACATGCAGGGTATCACAATAAGATGCAGAATCCTGTCCACATAGTGATGGGTTGTCATTGAGCCTTCAGCAACAGCCGACTCAGTCATGCTGCCGAAACTGATTGCCGCCGGAGGCTGCACTTGCATGACATTCTGTAATCACAGCAGGTAAGCCGTTTGTCCAGTACGCCTGCGAACATGTCATCGATTATCACTTTGCCACAGAAAGAATCGAGACTCGCCTCTAAACACAAATGTACGCCATTCACCTGTCCATTTGTGATTTGAATTAGACCAGGTTAGATGATGCTGGCAATGAAATCAGATTAATGGGACACATTGCGTAGGGGTCAGAGCTTCAAGCCACAGGTTTACATTCGTCCGGAAAGGGGAGTGACTCTCTTTGTAACCAATGCTTGGACCTGTCCAGCAGCCAACCATCTGCCAGCAACAGCCACTCACACAGTTTGGCGGTCTCCACGTGCTGTTGTCCATCTGTTTGGACCGGTGCCTGCTCTAAGAGTATTAGAACTTTCTTTCGTCACTGTGTAACAAGTCTGTATACTGACACTGCACAACGGCTATTCCTTCGGGAGATTTCACGATTTGATGCACCCTTTTAAAACACGTCAATTCTCCGACCTGTCTCACAGTTAGACATTTGGGAGTTGAGAGTTATCTCTCTTTGCCTTGGCAGACTTAGAACTTGTGGACAACAAAGTGTCTTGTTACCCCACAATGTTCCCCACTTATAAGCTTAAAAATTTACATAATAAATAGCACCGTACTTACAGGGTGTAGGGGTTTTAATTTACGCCAATTTGTGTATCAGTTGCTAAGAGTAAAGGTCGAGCTGCTCTTTGCCAATACTGGTCTGTGCCGCCACCGCAACGATAGTCGGCTGAGTGACGGAACACTCCCTTGCGTCCATTCCATATCTCGCCCGTGTTCCTACCTGGTCTTTAAGTATCCTTTAACGTTTTCAAGTGATTGTTTAAGGGAGTCAGTGTTGGGGATGACAGGTAGGTTTCACACCCTACTTTATTGTACTGTACTTTATTTTGCACAGTTTTGGTACGAAAATGCATTAAAATTCTTTTGTATCTGACTCATGTAATCATCTGACTATTTGATCATTTACGTACAAAAATAGTATCCCAAGGCAGCAACAAATAATCGCCACACTGAACCGGAATGAAAGATTCTCACGTGTTTCAACGCAATCACAATGAAATGTCAATCACTTCGCACTTGACGTGTTTGTTTTGTTTGAGGTTCTTTTCGATTCACTCAGTATTTTTTGTTAATAAAGAATGAGATTGTAACATATTTTAATTTAAATATAGGTTCTAAAGATTTTGTATTATAAAAATTACAAATTTCATGTTATCTCAATGCTCTAGTCACAGAGTTTCTTATTGGGAAACTCACAGTGCATCTATATCGTATTCACCTAACTTGAAAAGGAGAACTACAGTTTAACGTGAAATTCGTACTACAGAGCGTCCTAGAATCTTCGCAGTAACAGACAAAAGCATTGGCAGAGGTAAATCTCAATTTTAAGGCCCACACAAATTTCACTCCAGGCCAGGATTTGAATCGGCGCCTTCAGTACCCAAATCGCAAGCACTAACCATTTCAGTCACCAGATCAAATGTAGGTGTAATGAAAAATAAGTTTTCAAACATGATAAAATGAACATACTCTGTTTCTATACCATCTATTTTTGTTATCAAAAACACGAATCCACTTTTATGTGTTTGAACATATTTTTTCAGTACTTCTAGTTTAGACTGGCGTCTGGTTACGGCGGCGATTTTGGTGTGGGAGGTCCCTGTTACAAATGCAGATCTTGGCTGCAGTTTTTGTGGGTCTTACAAATGATCTTCAACTCTGACAAAGCTTTGATTTTTTAATGCGAAGATGCTAGGACTCTCTCTACATTTTACGAACATCTAATGAACACGGATGAAACACAGACACTTTTTTTTAAGACAAATAATAACATGAAAACAACATTTAGTCGTAAGGGAAGGGAAATTTCCTAACTCTCCATATGGAGTTCTCCGCATCCCGCAGGCCGACACTGGCCCGCACTGTCAAAACATAAACCAATGCAATGATGGCCGAGTTGCGGCCGACACGCCGCACACTGAGCCAGAATCGCATAAAGATGGCCAAAATATAAAAAGTTGTTCAATTTGTACCAAGTATAGTATGTAAAGGTTATCGAAGTTGCTGATAAAGAATATAATATCAAAAAGTGAAAAAAGAAAATGGCGGATCCAAGATGGCGAACAAATATAGCTAAAAGTCGTTTTATTCATATAAAAATAAATTTTGTGGACTAAAAGAAAATGGCAGATCCAATATGGGGAACAAATATTTATAAAAGTCTTTTGATTCATATAAAAGTATTTTTGGGGGATTTATTGAGATTGGTGATAAAGATTATGACTTCAAATATTTTTTAAAAAAATGGTAGTTCCAAGATGGCGAACAAAAATTGGTAAAATTCTTTTTATTTACATAAGAGTCAATATTTAGAGGTTGTTGTAGTTAACGATTAAAAATATAAGCTCAAAAAATGGAAAGTTCGCAAAAAAGTACCAAGTAGAGGATAGAAGATAGTATAAATTATTACAAAAAATAATTTTATTTCAATTACAGTTATTCAGTTAGTAAATTGTTTGTGATTATAATTAAAAGTTGTCGTTTTCGTGTTATTTTTTATCTGCATTATCTTCTTCTTCTACATCTTCAGCTGAATGGTCATCATCTTCAAAGACTGTTTCCTCATCATCTAAATCGGAATCTTCAGGAACCAAGGGGGCAATGGCTTCTGACGACAAACTTGGCAGTTTGTTTGATGATTTGCGCAGGGAAGAAATGTAGAAATCTGAGGTTGCTAACAATCTCCTGAAAACGTCTTCCATACTCTTAAGTCCGGAAAACTTTCGAGAAAAACTTATGCGCTATTGCTTTATCAACTTACTAGTTAATTCTTGAGTATCCTCCAACAGTTCATATAATTATTAATTTATTTAATACTTATTTCTTAACACGTGTTTGAAAGCATTAAAAAGTAACTCCACAAAGTATGAAGAATATTTTTGTTTAAAAAAATGTACTTTTTCCTAATTATTAATGAAAAAATTAACTTAATATTAATAATTTCATTTTAAAAAATAACCAAACATTTTGCAAGCGTCGCTAAAAACATGGTTCAAAGCCGGAGTTGTTACTAGTAGGTGGATTTGAAGGTTAATTTACTAAGGCAGTAATGTATACTCGCGGACACAGTTCAAAAGAAAGCGGAATATCGTGGAATTCGTAACTTATCTCTATTTACTTTTTTTGTACATTTTAAAATTTTCTCTTGCATTTTTCGGTATTAAGCTAATTAAAAATAATGTGTGTAGTTATTGATTTAATAATGACATAAATGTATTTTAATTAGTAAATACTTCCTGGAACACCGTCCATATTTAAAATATTCGTTTCACTTACACAGAACACAAATATTTATTTTTAACAAGACTATTTTGTAGCCTGGTCAGCTGCATGCACCGCCAGCAATGAAGTGCCGACTTTGACATGAAATATAAAGGAGAAAATGAACAACTGATCGTCCAAACAATCGGTATTCAGTAGTTCCAACATTAATGTAGCCAACCTGATAGTCGAAAATTCCCATCCAGAAACTTTTTTCCCCTTTTTTGGCCAAGTTTTCCAGATTCTGGCCCACTGTGCGCCGTGTCCTTTGGACAAACTTCGATCCAGTGAGCGCCAGCACTAATAAACGTGTCGGTGCGGTGGCGGTGCGGAACAGTATCTGTCAAGTGAGACCCAATCTTCGCAGGAGTTAAAATTAATTTTAAAAAAAGCACTTTCGGTCACCGGTGAACAACACATAGGTAAAATCTTACAATATTGACTATAGAATATGAAGTAACTCAAATTGTTAATTTTGAAGATATGGTTCATGAGTTTGCAGTTGTTAAAGCTAGAAAGAGGATATTGTGAAAGCAATTGGTTTTAGTATTGGTGTATCTTTTAAATTTTGTTAATATTTCAATTTTATTAACTATTACTCTTGAATAACAAAATGTTTAATTATGTTTTATTAGTAGCATATTTTACACTTACAAGATATTATATTTTACTTAATTCTCAATTTATTTTTACAAGAGGTGACACCATCGATATTCACCTCAGGTGTCACCCACGCTAGCTACGCCACTGATGGGGCCTATATCAATGTCAAGGGCAGATGAAGAAACAACATGTGGAACGGAAGAAAGGACCGTGATAGTAAATTATTATTTGATTTTAAAGAATGGGAGTCGCAAAGTTTTTATTTGTAGGTATGGGTGTGAGGGAATGGAACATACGTAAGGAGTTAATCAACAACAAACCTCAGGGTGTGAAGGATTTTAAGGCAAAAACGTGTAAAAATCGTAATTAGGTATGTAGAGAAATCCCCACTGGGTCATTAGCTCTATTGCAATTATTTATAATAAAAATGCTAATACTTCCTTCCATGACTAAACTTTTAAACAAAGGAAATGTAGTATGTTTGTATGACAGCTGATATGGACGAAAAGGAACTAACTGCGTTTTTGTTTTTAGCATTTAAAGTACAAATATTTTTGGTTCAGATATCATATCAACCTACTTACTTTCTGGTTAAATATTGCCGTTGGTGGCAAGATATCACTTCTATTTTAACAGAAATTTAGAAACAATTCTTAGGAAAACAGTATCTCTTTCATCCTTACTATGTTATCATGTTCATGCGAATTTCTTGCGGAATCGCTATCTCCAGTAGTCTCTTTGATTCTGCTAACGAAAGACACCGCTAGAAATATTTCGCAAGTACATTTAATCGTGTCATGCTAGTTCAGTGTGTATTACAGGCTAATGTCTATATTACAACGGAATTACAACTTGAAAATAATGCGTCCTGCAACTGACTACAGCAGCATTATGGCGTCATCAATGAATGTTGTAATAAAATCGTGAAGTACTCATTCAAGAAGTATTTCATTGACGAATGTCAATGAAAATATTTTCACACAGAGTCATTATCGTGACAATTATTTGCATCATGAATTCCAAAAAGGAACTTAGGGAGTAGTTTACATCGCGATGCACGTCGTCACAAACACGGCGCTTATAAATGCAGATTATTAATTACTAATAATAACTCAATTGATCCTGACTTACGCTGGTCCAGGCAACATTTCAACATATCTACTATCTACGCTAATATTTCTGCTACAAAATCAGACGATACAGACAAATCTTAACACATTAAATATTTCAGAACTCATTTCAAGCAGTAGCTACATTTTCTATATCAGGATTCCTAATCAGCGTAGCATACATTATAACAATTAATAATATTATACATCTTCAGTGTGCACTGCGCAAGAACACAGTCACTGTATCGCGATGTGAACATGACCCGGAACTTCCTCATAATCCCAACTAGGAAACAAGACAAAGTAAAACATATGGCGGAAATTATGTTTCCATTTATACGAGTCAGTGAGAAAAATGAGCTCAGTGATGATTGTAGAACACTAACCACGGAAATAACAAAAAACCTTCGTAGGTTTCACTGTGAAAACGAGAGTCTCTGTTTTAGAACATACATAAATAATATACGTACTATATGGATTCATAAACACTTAAAACCTACCTCTTCCTTAATATATACAGCAGTTATGGTTCCATACTATCTTCACTTGCCGTATTGGGAGAGTGATATACAATATTACTAACAACAATCACACAAGATCCACACAAGCTGTTAAAAATCGATACCTGTTCAAAGACACTGAATCTTGTAAAAGCAGAATCATTCCGCTCAAAACTTCTGTTTTTATAATAACGAATTTATCACTCACTGTATTCTGAAAGACAAGACGTTCAAAATTTTAAATAAGCCAGGTCTAAAATATGGAGACAAAAGAATAATTTGTAATATACACAAGAAGCAATTGGCTGTAATAAAAATAGAGAATCATAAGAGACATGCATCAGTTAAAAAGGGTCTGAGACAAGGTTGTAGTCCATCCCCATTGATATTCAGTTTGTACCGAATGTAAATGAAGCAATAAAGGTAGTGAAAGAAAAATTAGAATTTGGCATTACTGTTCAAGGAGAAATATCAGAATGCTACGATTTGTGAAGACATTGTCTTAGCAGGACAAGCTGAGTATATTGAGAAGTTTAATTTAAATGCAATGGAGTGCATGATCCGGTGGAAATTTCTCTCAAAACTCATTTTCTCCCTCTTTCCTGAACCCACCTAGATTTGCCCTATGTAATTTTCAGTTTTCAATTCATTGAACGTTTTTGATAAATTATTCATCATTTCTCTTACTAACTTATTCCAATCTCTGACACCCTTACCTAAAAAATAGTAATAAAAAATGAAAAATTAAAAATTGAACGATATCCATGCATTGGTAGCTAAGAGACAATATAATGGACAATGATCAAATAAAGGAATATCTGGAGAGTGAGCTACCAGATTAGATAAGGACATTGGTCACCGTGACCGAAATTCCAAAATCAATTGAGAATGATCAGAAATATCTATCAACAAAACTTGAAGGAAAAAATTGATGTATTTAATTATTGGATTCATTGTGAAGCTTTGTATTCCATTCGAAAAATAAAGCAAATCTGGCAGAAAATAAAAATAATTTATAAAAAATCTCAGAAAAAAATTAACTAATATCATAACTAAACTAAGTAAAGTTTGGAAATGATAGGTAATGCAAGTAAAAGCGTAAAAAAAAAGGAAAGAGGAAATCTACCATCAAGGGGAAGAAGAAGGAACGCTTTAAGAACAGTGAAATAATGAGAGAAACTGGCGCAGAAAGCGTGTGTTATTTAATATGGGAACGCAGACTGATGACCCACGCAAATAAGACCGGCTTCCTCTGCTATGACTGAATTATCTCGGATACCGCAATCTATCCTGTGTGGTCTCGGGTATTCTCAAGTGTGTAAAACCCTATATAATTCATATATAACGTCATATATTAGAATGTTTTTGCATGAACTATCAAACGATGAAACTAATAAACACATGTCTGTTTCATTATATCCGAACTGAATATATGCGAATTTTGAAACCAGCTTTCCACTTATTAGATGTGAACAGTTTTAAACGTTGGCAATAAGTCTCCGACACACATCAAGAGGATTTCATCCAGCTGTTAATGTGGCTTTCTCTCATCCAGAGGCTATTTTATCATATCTATTACTGATTGCATTCTACGATTACTTCCAGAAACAAATCTAGCCGCCCATTTTTGCACCCTCTCCAACTCCTGTACTTGATACTCAAAATGTGGGTCCCATACTACACAACCATATTCAAGCAATAGTCTGACCAATGTAACCCAATTCCTTTACTTCTCTTGTACATATACTGTTCACTCTCTCCAACAAGTACCGAATTTTGAAACCTTTTGCTAATACCTGTCCAATGTGTTCTGCCCGGTTAAGCTTTTTATAAAATGCCAAGATATTTACTTTTCAAGTCCTCAACAAACAATTCTTTCTCCACCTTATAGTCACTATCAACTTTTAGTTTCTTATATGTGCGTCTAATAAGCTGACGCTTCTTTGTTTTTATCTTTATCCCACGTTTAAAACCCAACTAGATATCCAGTCCAGATCATGTTGTTGCTGTTTACAGTCCTTTACCATTTTGATCCTTTTATATAGCATTATATCATCTGTAAATAACCTCATTTCTGACATTAAACAATCAACACAATTATTCATTAGAATCATGAATAGCATTGGTCCCAATACGCTACCCTGAGGAACACTCATTTTTACTTCCACTTCTTTTGATACTACATTTCTTACCCCAACTTTCTGTTTTATACCGTTTAAAAGTTCTTCTACCCAGTAAATCACTTTCTCATCCACGCCAATAGTTTTTACCTTATTTACTACCATTTTATAGCTCACTCTGTGAAGAGATATTGAAGGATCTAGTGCTACACTATCAATTTGGCCTCCCTTGTCCATTTAATCTGAATTATCTTTCACATATCCCATTATGTCAACTCCTGTGGAGGATATTTCATTTCAGTTTCTTCTGATTTCCTTGTAGCTCTTTCCCTGTCTTCTTAGAATAATTAAATTAAATTATTAATAATCTGGTCGTAGTAGCCTTAAGGAATAGATCTTTACGGAATTCGCACCGCTGCGCAAGCTACATCTCAGTTAATATAACAATAGCTTTTTTTCTCATTCTGTCAATTTTTTTATTGATATCAGAAGACATAACTACGAATAAAAGTTTGGAGTAATAATGTATACTTTATTTTCTCGAAAAAAAAAACGGAAAAAAATAGTTACCCACATTTTTTAAAATTTAATTTAATTGCATAGGAGTACACGCTCCCCTAAAAAGAAAATAATCCTTGCGATTTTATAAAATGTTGTATATTTTGATAGAATGAGGCAACCGCAGTTAACACGTTATGAAGTGATTAAACATTACACCAAAAATTGTGAGTGAAATGTTTCCTCCTTTGCATGCACTATCTTTGTATTATAATCGTTAACAGTTGTGTGCATATTGGTTGTTGTTTGCTGTAAGGAATACTGTATATATATATCGCTTTAGACTTCCAGAGGAGGTGACATGGATCCAATACATGCTGTATATATTAAGGAAGAGGTATGTTTACTCCTATTTATGTGCTTATGTAGTCGCAGAGTGAATGCAATGCTTATTACTATCGCCCAACAACACGGACGATTCTGTCATTTGCTTTGTATCTTCATGGAAAAGTTTGTTGTTATTTGTGTGGCTGATGTATAATCCCTATTGACAACATTGTTTCCATTAACATGTATAACTTGAATCATATGATGTTCATCATGCGTTTAAATGTGTCAATTTTTGTCATTCCAAACGTGTGAGCAAATACCTATACAGAAGCTATCACTATTCTTTTGAAGAATTTTGTTAATCTCTTCAAATTCTTGATTTTTAAGTTTATACTGTATACAACTCTTGTTCAATACAATGATTTTTATGAGAGTGTTGAAATTGATGACTCAAATGCCATTTATTGTGTAGCTACGTGTGATACCATGATTCCTATCAATCAATCAATTTTTTTTCTATTCAGTCATAATTACTGATTACCATTTTTCTCCTAATCCACCAATTCATAGTTGTCTGGTAGCTGTTTTCTTGTTATAATTAAAGCTGAAGGGAAATGACGGTGTATTTAAAATTTATTATAAATTTTTGCTTAAGAGAATGAATGACAGGAAACTGGAGAATAGTTTTATAAAATCATGGGAAGTAAATAAATTTTAAGTGACCATGTAAATCAGAGTCAGTGATTTCACTTCAGTTAGTATCCACTAATCAGTGAGAACAAGTGCCAGGACAGATTTCCTACCAAATGTGTGATATTAGGAAGAGGTACAGTATGTTGTTTCACAAGTAAGTTATATTACTAAACCATTGGATTATGTAAGAATGGGTTGGATTATGTTTTGACAAATTAACACAGTTTTGAAATGGTAGATTAAACAAGTGAATTTAAATAATAATGGAAAGAATTGTTGTGAGGTACACACAATTATTAAATTCTTGTTGCTCAAATGGGTGAAAATGTAAAAAAATTGTTTGATATCCATTACTGAAATTACTAAGAAGCAATCATTGACCTAGTTGTACAAATTATGGATGGATTACATTTAAAAATGACAATGATTTGTATTAATACTTAAAACTCTCTTTTTTCACTAGTGGTTAACATTATTCACACTCAGTAGTATTATCTCCAATTTAGAATATTTAGGCGTTATTAGGAATTTAATTCCCCCCCCCCTTTTTTTTAGTTGTTGAACGATTTTATGGTAGAGGAACATGCACCCATGGGCCCTGTTTTGCAACACTAAATAATCATTACTTTAAAAAAATCATTTATATCATATTCTTCGAGTATTTTTTTGTGTCCCTCAGTTATTTTAAGCATTTTTATTTCTTCATCCTGAATTTATATGTGTATATATTTCTTTTTTTCTCTCTCTCTCTTCAGTGTATCTCAGAAGAATCTGAACAAGAAGATCTTCATTTTCCTGAAAGGTATAGTAGGTTATTTTTATTAAATCCCTGCCATTTGATATGTACACAAAGTTACTCTAATATTTGATTATCACTAGTATATCGACATATCGTTATATCTTTGTATTGTTTGTATCTAATGCTTTGCAAACGAGGTACTACAGTTAGTATTTTGAAAATTAGAGACTAATGAGTTTAAGTGGGTAGTATACAATTTTAATGGTAGTGATTGTCAACACTGCCTCCGTGCCAGACAGACTAAGGTGGCATAGAGATCAGTTGCTTATGCTGTATGCATATACCAAATTTCAATGGCTTTTACAAAAAAATTCTGCTGGTCCAGGCTTGATTTCAGCTTAACCTCAACTGCACAGAAGAAAACAAAACAGTTTAGGTTGTTATGATTCCTGTACCAACATTGTTGTTACACTATCACGATCATTATATTGGAAAACTTTTTGGCTTAATTCTAAATAATTATTATTAATCATAATTAATTATGGATGTGTTACATTTGGTTTGTTCCTGCCAGAGGAAATTCATAAATCCAGATAATGTAAGTGACATTTGTAGCTGTCAGAGTATTGTATACGTCACACCTGGATACAATGGTGTCATAAGTAACAGCGGCAATTTGTGTTTATATCGTTGTTGACTGTGTGCCCAAAAGTAGTGGCAGCAGTAATGCAACTGTCTGTCATGTATTAAACACATGATTATAACAATTTTCTTTTTAAGGTATAAGTAAAGCTTAGTAACTGAATTTTATTAAGAGATATAGTAAATAATTCACATTTCTCTTTGAAAACTAATTTGTTTTTGATAATCTATTTGTCAATGCCAAGTAATGTTTTAAGTAATGTTTTTCTATTCAGTACATTAAATAATTTGTATCTTATATGAATGGAAGATTTATCACATTATTGTAATGCCAGCTGATGCCCACGACTTCATTTGTGTTTATAAAGAATTTTGATTGAAAGCTACCGACAAGCAACAGCCACAGTTCACAATGGGACATTCGAGGATACTACCACACATAAATGTCAGTGATCTGTGCAGGGTATTTATAGTTACTGAGTGAAATATAGGTACACTCGTGTCTTTGGTCAAAATATGAAAACACCTTCTGTCGACCAATTTCAACCATCATATCTCCCACACCCCTGTAGCTACCTACATGACACAACCATTGTGCACGTTGGGAGACTTGAGGTTAATGCCACACATATTCAGCAGTGTACTTCACAGGGTAGTTTTGGCTGTGGAGTGTTGTAGAGGTGTATCTATTTTAATGTCAGGTCCATCACTTTCAACCACCAAATCCACCACATCCCTGCAGCTACCGACATGGAATCACCATAGTGCACAGTGAAAGACTCTAAGCTACTACCACACACAAACACCAGTGCTCTGTGCTAGGTAGTGATGGCTGAAATGTGAAATATAGGGACCCACACGTTATATATATATATATATATATATATATATATATATATATATATATATATATATATATATATATAATATTTTCTCACCTGACTGAGGCAACATATTCACATTTTTTTTTATTGTGGCTCTACATACCAGTCTGGTTGTTCTTTCAAGTATCTCTATAACTGCTCCTAATGGTAATCCCAAGATATTAGACCACAGATCCATCCATACACGTATCCTTTCCTCAGGTCTTAGTGATTATCATGTTGTGCCTGTTCTATATCAGCAGCAGCGCCTGTCAGTACAGTATCACCTTCATACACATTGTACCAACCAGTGTGTCACATTCACATCTGATGACCACAGAAATACCTGCTACATAATTTCTACATTGTTTCTCTTGAAATTTTTTAAAGCTTCCTGTATTCATCTGGGCATTTAAAATGCATAATAATTGAGGTTTTCTTCCTTCAGTCCAATGTGGTTTTAATGTTCATGGTTAGTTTCTTTAGTCATTTAATATGCAGTCAGGCATATACAATCTTGTTACAAGAGAATACTTTTCATTCATGTTCTTTAAAACTGTTAATTCACTAACATCCCAATAACCCTAAATATATCTAGCTATGGCATTTATCAAAAAACCAACTGAAGATGGGAGATCACCATCCGCCAGATTACAACTAATGTTCCATTACGTCCAAAAATCTTTCCAGTTTTTATTTTATTTATTGCTGTTATTATGTTTCTCTACTCTTCACACCAATAGAACTACTATATTTTTCTGGTTTCAATACCTTATTCGGTTTATTTCCTATAAATATAATTTGTGATACACTGAGTCTAGGTATTTGTTATAGCACTGTATCTTCTCTTGTTTGGATGCCCTGTATTTGGAGGTTTGATTTTCCCTATATCTATTATTATGGATTAATACTTATTACCGATAGGGCTTTTCCATTTGTCTTTAGAAAATCTGCCTTTTCTTCCTAGTAGTTGTTAGGAAAATATTTATCTCTATAGATTCTTTGTTGCTCTAACATTCTTTCTCACATTTGGTTGCAGTTTGTGCAGCTTCTTGGTCTATTTTCCATGTTTATTACCAATCTTTTCCATCAGTGCTGTAGTGTTTTCTTACCTCCTGATCTCTATCTTGGCTCTGCACCGAGTGTGGTGGGTAAGTTGGCATTCAGGAGGACAGCAATTTGAATCCCCATCAGGGCATTCAGATTTGGGTTTTCCATGGTTTCCCTAAATCACTCCAGCCAAATACCGGGATGCTTCCTTCAAAAGGCCATGGCTGAAGTCCTTCCTGTTCCTTGTGTGCCAGTCCATTCCGGCCTCAAATGACCTTGACTACCATATTCGATTAATGGTCTGACCAAAGTTTTGTAACCCAATTCTCGTACATCCCCTCAGCACTCTCTCCAACAAGTGAAGAATTCTGAAATCTTTTCCTAGTACCTGCCTATTGTGTCCTATCCACTTAAGCTTGTTATCAATTCTTGTGTGTGTGTGTGTGTGTGTGTGTGTGTGTGTGTGTGTGTGTGGTGCTGTAAGACATTTACACAATGCAATAACAATTTCACTGTATTATACAGTTATACTAAATACATATATACACATACTTCAGCGGATAATGCTCACAGCTGGCCACTGAGACAGGATCTCCAGTCACAACCACTACAATTTGACATCAAGGTGCTCCAACCAGACCAAGATAATTATATTTCAGGTCTTCAACAATCAATTCTTTCCCCACTTTATAATCATAATTAAACTTCATTTTTTATATCTTTGTACCTAATTATCCTACTCTTTACATTTATCTACAACCAATGTTTGCTAACCCAGCTAGTTACTGCAGTGCAATATTACTAACTCTTTTTAAAAAAATGAAAGTTGGGTATTTTTTTAGCCCATATTTTTTGCCTTGATATAATTGACAAGAAAGTTAAGAATTTCGATCAGTTGTTTATTGAATATTTTTAATATTTCTGAAGTTAGAGTAGTGCCGTGGCTATGTTTTAATATTGTAGATTTCCATGCAGGAGCTTGTGGTTCAATTCCCTGTGCATGCAGTTTATTATTATTATTATTATTATAGGTTGCAACATTATAATGAGACCACTGGTATGTGGGCTATTGTAAGGAATTATTTATTGATTACTGATTCATGGTCAGGCCAAATTGAATACGCTTTTTGTTTGTATGCCATTCGCTCTGTCTTGAGTTATTGGCTTTTCTATAAAACTAAAATATTTACTAAAAGTCTGCAAAATTAGCTGATTTTAGTATAAGAGCAAAAAAAAAAAAAAAAAAAAAAAAAAAAAAAAAAAAAAAAAAAAAAAAAAAAAAAAAATGAAAAAAATTTCGAAAGTAAAAAAATTAATTAAATTATTCAACATCATTCAAGTGCACCAAATTCCTAAGAAAAATCACTAATTGTATGTCTTTGGTTGGGTACTTCACTAAACAATGTACCTGTTTTGAATAAGGTATTTAGTGTTTCATTGAGGTGGTAGGTTGAATGGTTTGTAATTTTCTTCTTCAATTTAAATCATACTTAAAGTTCTTGATTGCCATCAAATATTTTTAAATGAAACAACTACCATTTAGGGAGCATCCCTGAAATATATGGCTGGTCTGGGAGGGGGGGGGGTCATGGATTGGGTAGAAAGCTCCACTATGCTACATGGGGCAAAGGGTTTGAGCCAAACCACATAGCTTTTCATTCATATTATTTGTCACAGTTAAAATAAGGTACAGAACATACTATAACATGTGAATATTTATTTCTGTCATTTAATTATCTCTGTATATAATTTATGATGTTCTGACAAGAGAAAATCATTCAAAATATCTTTTGAAATAAACCACATGCCTGCAGGGGAAGGGGAGGGTTCAGAGGGAGCCAAATTAGTGCTACTTAGTTTATGGACGCTCCCTTATGTGAAATTGCTAAAAAAAATTAAAAATGGAAAAATCTGTAGCAGTAGTGAAAGTCAAAAACCAAATATCCCACATAGAAGGCTACAACATTAACAGTGTTTTGTTCAGCTTTACTTATATTAGTGGTATTAAAATGGTATTTAAGTCAATAAACCATTACCTGTTTGAAATTCACAATCTGATGCCAACAATAATTGAGAGACGTAACTACGGCTATGTGGTATAATTTTTGTTTATTTTATCCTTTCTGATATAATGGAAATTCTATGGTGTATATACCTATGTCTATCGGTGCTTAGTAAAAAAGAAAATGACCTATGTTTCTTTTTTTTTGTTATAGCTTTCAACTTAACAATTTGGTACCAAGTTGTGGACAAAGTAATGAAGGCATGGTGGAGAAATTGCTAGTTACTAGTACCAATTGTGTAGGCTCTGGTATGATCAATGCCAGTATCTCTAATGAGAGCATGTCAAGGGTCAATCCATCACAGTATACATGTGCTATATGCCCTCAGCATTTCTCCACATGGGATTTGCTAATAAAGCATGTTTTCAGTCATGACCACTGTGTAAATGCTCCATTACAACCTTGTCAATACTGCAACAAAGTTTTCTTAAATCTGAGAAAGTTGTGTGTACATAAATTTTACCACAGCGAGGAAAGTGACTTTGAAAAGCCAATAGTAAATGAACTGTATTGTACTTACTGTGCGGACACATTTTCATCTTGGTGCTCTCTGACAAAACATGTATTCGCCCATCTCTCAGCTGTTTCATCTCCCTCGTATATATGTACTTATTGCTCTGAGATATTCATGGATATGAGCCTACTCCATCTTCATAAATGCACCAACAGAACTTCACATATAAGGTAAGATAAAGGCTTCCTTTTTTATATTGAAGCTGCAGTCATTTTGGCATTTGGTTTTAATTATGTGTAAAAGAGTTTATTTCTTGTGTCCTAAAGTTTTACACTAATCCTGCAGTTATCTATTTTTTTGTTATAATAAGTTTTATGCATTAATTAGTTAGTGGATTACCCTATAAGTAACATTTAGAAAGGTGTATATGTGCAATGATTTCAGCAGGTTGGGTCGAACGCTGTGAGAGATTAGTTATGACTTAATACGAATCTGGAATACAACATAATAATAACGCATAGCTAGCTTCTTTCATGTCTAATTTGAATATAGCTTTATGTGGCAATAATGACTGTAGTGACCCTGTCAGCCGACCAGCAAGAGTCCACAGGGCAATCTTCTACTGAAGCCGTGGATAAAGGTGGAGCATGGAAGTCGACCACCATGGTACTAGTGTGAATACTCGTCATAGGTCCCCGCTGCAACACCTGGCAGATTTTATGGCTCAGTACCTTCAGATATTAATAAAGGAATGGCTGAAAAGGCTAGGATAATTTATGGGAATGGCAATTACATATTTACACATTTGTTTATATAAGAATTGATTCATAGCATACTTGAATACATGCAATGTTTGTTTGGCTTTATGGTAAAATTGTCAATTAGAGACATGACAAGACAAGGGCGATCGTTTAACTTATGGGCACCTCGCAGCCCAAACTAACTGGAGTATTCATAACATCTGTGCAAGACTATGCCCACATGATGATGAACACTCTGTGTCATCAGGGCCATATACAGACCGGTTTTTTCGGGTCATTTGCCCGGGGCCCGGGCCCATAAATTGTTGACAGGGGCCCGGAAAAATTTAGGTTATGTAAATTTTACCTTCAGCAACAAAAATTAAAAATTGTTAACAATCATACAGGCTTATAATTTTATGACAGAAAGAAAAAACCAGTTAATGTGAGCAAAAAACCTCTTGCAGCTTTATGCAATAAGATAAAAATATAAGATAAAAATTTATGTGCTGATTAACAAATAAACGTAGCCTACGATACGTAAAATTTAAGAGCGCGTAAAGTTTTTATGTCGTAATACAGAGTTTTTTTTAACACTATAAGCTGTAAAATCTTTACTGCACAGTACTGCTATTCGTATGCATTGCAATAATAAAGAAATGTTTTTGTCCATATGGATAATTTTTTGTATTTTTTCCTTTAGTACCTGGCGGCCGAGCTTTGCTCGGTTTTAATTAATATAAGTCTTGAAAATTGATAAAGTTGTAATCAATCAGTATCATTAATATAATCAATGGTAAATTGATCCATCTCAACTCTACCTTTAGATAGTAAAACATTTCCTAATTGACTGTCTATAGTTTAAATGCCAAATTAGTTTGTTTAATTTTTTGCTTTTTTTTTTATCAGCTGACTGTAAGGATCTGAATACTTTTGTTTTGTTTTATCGTTGTCAAAAAAGTGACCCCCCTCGCCCCCCCCCCCCCCCGCGGGTAAGAGGGGCCCGGTCTGGTGAAATTGCCCGAGGCCCTTTAAACCTGTCTACGGCCCTGTGTGTCATCATCCCAGTATCACAGTAGATGCCCTCTGTGTCGATATTTTTTATTGAAAGAGACAGACAGGAATCCCCCACTCCCCCTCTTGCTGCTCCCAGGGTTTAAATACAATTTGTCTTTCCTCTTGCCACAATGTGGAGTGGGCAATAAGCCTTGCCAGCCTACTGTGTGAAGTCAATTTACCAGCTTGTAGTAATTACTGGTGTTTGCCAACTGGCGACTTGCTGATTGGCGGTCTCCTTCTCCAGGTTGTAGCACTCTACAATTGCTTAACTATTTCATACTCGTCCGCCCTGGATACTGACTTGAAAACTATGAGATTTTTAGGCATGTGATCAACCTTGATCACTACATGGGCAGCTAACCTCAGAACCTAAAATTATCCAAATCAAAAGGTTTCTAGTTACTGAAAAGGAAGTGTCATTATATCTGGTGGGCTAGGGTATAAAAAATTTCTGATCATGTTACTCTTCTATCAAAAGAAAAATTCCCAAGCCTCTTCCTACCTCTCAGTACTAACATTGACATGTTGGAGGAAACTCACTAAGTATATGATGTTAGAACAAAGCCAAAGGTGGTGGATGAGACATATTACTTCCTATATTGTAGAGCTAGGGTATCGTCAGCATGGGTTGTGAAACAACCTCGCAACAATCCTGTGCCCAACATGTCCTGCCCCCCCCTCCCCCCATGTTGGGAACCTGTACAGTGGAGGATTGTTGTTTGAAAGAAGTACATTTATTTTCTGCTTTATTAATGATTTGTATCATTCATATTGATTTGAAGATACGACAGGTTACCAAGTGTCTTTTCATCAAACTGGGCTTGCAATTCAATTAGTATGTAAGTTTATACTTTAAGAATTGATTGGTAGGCATTGAGATTCTGTCTTTTCAAATGTATTATATGAAAACCAATGTTTTAAGAGCAGTTCTGTCTTTATTTAGTAGTGATCTTCAAGTAATTAAAAACAGAATTTATCTCCTAATATCATCATTATGGTATGTATGGCATTGTTAATAAATGGCTTAGTTCTTACCTTGTGAATACAAAATAGAAAGTACCTCTAGAGTATTGTACTGCTGCATCATGTAATTCCCAATTTTTTTGAGTGTGGCTTCATCAGATGTGGAGCACCTCAGGGTTCTATATTGGGTTGTTTTTTATATATACTAGGTCTGTCCAAAAAGTTTCAAATCTTCCTCCATATTTCCCCACTGCTGTTATTCTGTGTTGTTGGGCTATTGGCATTTTTCAGAGTAGTCCCAATCTGATTGAAGAATATGCTCCCAACCATCATTCCATTTTTAGAAGCAGTCCTGGAACGCGTTTTTTAGTATCACATTTACAGCGTTCATCATATCTTGAGTGTATAATTTTCTTCAAATAAGTGTCCTTTGATGGGCATTTTTAATCTTGGGAACTGCAAAAGTCACAGGGAGCTACTTCCGGACTGTATACAGGCTGTAAACTGGTTTCTTTCCATATGACAGCATATAAGATGTTTTCGGAATTATTGTATTATATTCAAATTGAAACTCTTTTATTGTATAAGGCAGCAATAGATATGTAGGGATAATTATAATAATGGCATAAACCAAAGGTCAATTAATAACATGTTGCATTAATATTAATGATTCAATCTCATTTGGAAGCACTTATGACACTCTGGCCTCGAATTCAGGAGTATGCTGCTGGTTTGAAACCCTATCTGGGCATCGAGATTTGGGTCTTTCATGGTTTCCCCAAATCACTCAGGGCAAACGCCAGAATGCTTCCTTCAAAAGGCCATAGCCGAATTCCTTCCCATTCATTGTCCGCACTCCTTTCCCGCTTCTAATGCCCTCGATGTTGACAAGGCATAAAGCCTTAAGTAAAAAAAATCCAGTGACATTTGTCTTCGAGATTTAGTATCTTCTGATGGAGAGGATCAGAAGTTAACCATATTACTAAACTTGGAGCAATCTGTCACTATATTATTTTTTAGCCATTTTATTGTTTTTGATACATACATTTCATTGTGATTAAAAACACTGTAGACTTTTGTATATATTGTTTCTCTAGTTAGACATTCTAGAAACAACACAAATAATATCAGTTATATCTAAATTCATAACCTATTACCAAATCTTATACAAGTAATTAATTTGTCCTAAAGGTGATGAATAAAAAAATAAAAAAGAATGTCCATTTATTTTCAACTACAATGAGGTAATGAAAATCTACCCGAGAAAACAAATTGCTTAAATCTCTATTGGTGATATCTGTTGTAAAGCATTATTATAGGAGAGTGTGGTGCCTTGGCTTCTAAAATGATATGTATTGCAAAGTCACTTTAAAAGTTCTGAAAAAAATCTTACTTGCATTATTAGTTAGCTACTGTGTTTTCAAATGGGATTTCATATCTAGGATAATAACATCACTGTCCATTCTATAGGTTCTCTGCAAATTTTCCGGAATCAGTGTTCACTTTTAAATTTGACAATTCTACTTAACTAACTGGCTTATATCAGGATCTGCTCGATGGGCAGTACATTAAGGGAAGGGAGGAATATGAGTATAACTGTAAGGTGCAGAATATTTGTGCTAAGGGGTAGGCTGAAAAGTTCTAAGCTTTATAAGAGATGGCATAGATCAGGGGTACACTACACATGGGAATCGGCTACATGGGTGGCAGGGGCCATGTGGCATGCATTTTTTTTTTTTTTTTTTTTTTTTTTTTGCTGAGGGAGGATGTCCCTGAGGAGAAAATTCAGTTACAGACAGCCAAGATAAATTCAGCACCGTGTGTTAGGGGTACCTTAAAAAAATCCCTAATATTAAAAGTTCTAGTAGTTAACTGCAGAAGTATTTGTAATAAACAGCCTGGCCTCGAAAACGTTATTCGTAGAACAGATGCTGATATCGTCATAGGCACAGAAAGTTGGTTAAAACCGGATATAAGTTCCGGCGAAATTTTTAATAGTAACATAAACATTTTCTGTAAGGATAGGTTGCATTCCCAAGGAAGAGGTGTATTTATAGCTGTTAGTAAGTACCTCCCATGTAGCGAAATAGGTATCCATACTGTTTGCGAAATCATACCTCTACGTAGCTAGGAAAAAACTTGTGACAGGCTCCTTCTATCGTCCACCAGATGCAAACGTAAATATTTCTGAGGCCTTAAGAAATAATGTAAATAATTTAGCACGGTAATTTCCGGACCATACAATAATGCTAAGTGGTGACTTTAACTTGCCAGATATCGACTGGACTAATTACGTTCACTTTACTGGGGGCAGGGATAAAGCAGCTTGCGAAATCATTCTAAACCTCTTCTCAGATCACAATCTTGAGCAGCTCGTAACTGAACCAACGCGATGCCTCAACGGTAACGAAAATATTTTAGATATAGTTGTTACAAATAGGCCTGAATTATTCACGGATATTTCTAGCACCACAGGAATAAGTGATCACAAAACGGTAATTGCTGCAGTAAAACTAACAAACACGCAGAAAAAGAGAAAATAGAGGTTCGTTTATAGATTCGAAAAGGCTTCAAAAGAGTGTTTTAGAGTGTATTTGAGGCATAATTACCATACCTTCTTAGTAGGAGGCACCGTTGAAGAGAGGTGTCATCGATTCTTACATATAGTCAGGGAAGATTTGAACTTGCATATACCGATATGAACAATCAGGGAAGAGAACGATCCCCCAATGTACACAAGGAAGGTTAAAAGGGTACTCAAAAATCAAAGGAAGATACATGCACGATCAAAAAGGACGATGGATCGGACTAATTTATATAAGTTAGAGGAGATAAGGGGACAGGTTAAGAATGCGATGCATGAGGCCTTCAATGACTTTCGTGCCAATTCTCTCTCTACGAGCCTACTGAAAACCCTAAGAAATTTTGGTCGTATATAATAACAGTTAGTTGTAGTGGGAACAATAAGCCAGTTCTAATAAAAGACGGACGGGAAGTTGAAGACATCCGCGACAAGGCTACCGTATTTAACACTGAATTCAAAAATCCATTCACGCGCGAAAACGTGGAAAACATCCCCACTTTACCACATCGTGTGGAATTAGAGATGGATCCGATAGAAATTGATAGCGTAGGTATTATAAAGCAATTAAAACTCCTGAAGTGGGGTAAAGTGCCGGGTCCCGATGGTATAGCGGTAAGAGTATTTTCTGAATATGCGGAGGATATTGAACCATTTCTGTCAGATATATTCCGTAAATCTTTAGAAGAGAAAAAAGTACCTTCTAGATGGAAAATAGCCCAGGTAATTCCCGTTTTCAAGAAAGGAGATCGGAGTGGTCCTAGGAATTATCGACCCATATCTCAAATATCTGTCTGCAGCAGAATTCTGGAACATGTCATATGCTCGAACATTATGAAGTTTCTAGATGAGAACGAGTTACTTACACCGTGGCAACACGAATTTCGGAAGAAGAGATAGTGTGAAACACAATTGACCCTATTTTCCCATGACGTAATGAAAGTTATCGATGCAGGTTCGCAAGTTTAAGCAGTTTTCTTGGATTTTCAGAAAGTTTTTGATTCTGTGCCACACAACCGACTTGTAGCGAAGATTCAAGCTTATGGTATTTCGGCTCAGATTTGCGAGTGGATACGTGATTTTCTAGCTGGTTGATCAAAGTATGTCGTTGTTGACGGGGAAGCCTCTTGTAAGATAAATGTTACTTCGGGCGTTCCTCAAGGGAGTATAATAGGACCACTTCTTTTCTTAAAATTTTTAAACGATCTAGGTGACAACGTCAAATGCTGGTTGCGATTGTTTGCCGATGATGCAGTTATCTATAGGGAAATAAGGTGTTCCGACGATTGCTTAGAAATTCAGCGCGATTTGGATGCTATTTTCGATTGGTGCCGTAAATGGCAGCTTAAACTTAATTGCAAAAAGTGCAAGGTAATGCGGATAAGTAACAAAAGAATCACTTTGTTCGTGAGTACAAAATAAACAATTCATCTGTTGACACGGTTGATTCCGTGAAGTATCTGGGGGTGACAGTACAAAACAACATGAAATGGGACATGCACATAACTTCCGTCGTAGGCAAGGCTAATTCTAAATTACGATTCATAGCTCGTATTTTGAGGAATTGTAATGCTCATACAAAGGAGATAGTGTATAAAACACTGGTGTGTCCGCAATGACCGGAGGGATAAGATTAGAGAAATAAGATGCCGTACTGATGCTTTTATGTATTCCTTCTTTCCTCGCACTATTCGCGGATTGGAATGCGCGGGTTTAGGATTGGTGCTTAGCACCCTCTGCCACCCACAATGTTTGTGATTTACAGAGTATGGATGTAGAATTTGTTTTCTGTCTTCCTACTTTTTTGCCAATGTGTTTTCTTTCTAACTGGCTGCTTGGCCATGTGTTTGAGACAGGATGATTCTGAGTTGCGAACATGACAAAAAATAATGTTTGAGTGTTGCCATTGAGTCTTATGGTATACAGCAACGGTTCCCAACCTATGGGTTGCGACCCAATGGTGGGTCGCGGCGTGTGTTTTGGTGGATCGCGGAACAACCGAGGTTTTTGACACAAAAATATATCTTTTATTTAATTTATTTAAAAGATATAACACGATATTTTACAGGTGCAATAATTATGAAAGCCATTAACTTAAATTAAACATTCAGCCGGTATTATGCAATTTTTTCAGTAAATTATAAGTTAGTTGTAGGTCTCATTTATTTTCAAATAATATTTCTTTTTTTATTTCAAGTACCCGAAAGGATTTCAAATTTTGTTATGTGTTATAATGTGAAATGTTTTCTATTCGTTTACTAATAATTGTTTTAGGTGCTACTTTTCAAAAATTGACGATGGTTACTTTTGGATAAGAAATCCTCTCGAAGAGGAACATTTGAAACAGCTGAAGAAAACTCGCTAATAGAGTTTTCTTGCGATTCTTCTTTAACCCTTTCCTACCGGCTATTGGGAAAAAAGGGAAATTTATAATTTCAATTATATATTTGTATAAAGGTACTTGAAATTAAACACACATATTCTTTTCAAATTTTTTTGGATCTCTAAGTGCTAATTACTAAGCCGGTACTTATAAGTACCGTCAGGGACTTTGTGTATCACATGATGTACAGAAATAGCAATTGAAATCAATTATGTTCATATTGGTATGAAATGTTTGCCTCATGATATTAAAAAAAAAAAAAAAAAAAATTCTTTTTGCTCATTCAGACACAAAAGACATTGTAGTGCAACATTTGGAATGATATTTTGACTGTATTTTCTTCATTCTACATACTTCACATCTTCATCAGATTTTTACAATTTAGGGACAGTGTATACCTCTGTTTCCAAATCTTACATCTCTCATTGTGGAATAGTATGACTTGTGTTGTTTGAATGGATGAGGGCTTGGTGAAATATATATAGATGACCTTTTCTTCTTACCGATATCCTTCATAGTCATCATACCTTGTGCAAAGGATCTTCTAAAATTTTTTACAAACTTTTTTTCAAATATCGGACCATTTATGTTATAGGCATTGATAAATACAATATCCAGAATTCCCAAAAACAATCTTTACCATGATTTCGGTAATCTTCTGGCACCATTGCACAAAGTCATCAGCTGATCAGCAGTATCAACCCCACACATGAAGGTATTGTAGTCCTTGACGACTCCTGAGCATGAAATTGTCGACTCCAATCCATCTTTTTCTTTGCATATAACTAGTGGTGTAACAACAAGGTGGCAGGATGGGCAAAATGCTACGGGACCTACTGCCGGAGGTGGCCCCCGATGACCGGCCAGAGAGGTCCTCTGGTCCAAGATCCACCAGGTCACCAATCCAACCCGAGAGAGGGCCCATCTGTTGATGTTGCCATTGGAGTTTCACCGCTGCCATGAAAATTTGATACTAAATGTATGACCTTTTTATCCTTCCATTTCCAGTAGCAAATACCTAGGTTTGTAAATTCATTGTTACAATCTCCTCTTTTTAGTTTTCCATCAGCAGATTGTTAGAAAGTCCCTTGCAGTAGTGTCTGATTCTCCCACAAACAAAAGTTGTTTCAGTTTTTTAATAATGAAACTGATGAAAAATAATGATAATACTAGATAACATCTGCATTGCTCCATTTTTTTCAGTCAATTCTAAGACCACTCTTTGACCTAATGAGTAATCTGAGAACATTCCAGTCATTTCTTCATTTTTGCCTTGATAAGAGAAGAACTTCAATCAGAGCGTATTTCATAAAAATATCCATTTGAAAATATCAAAAACAATGATAAAACCAATTGTATACTTGCTAAATCTATTTACCAATAATCTGTATAAAACTACCCAGAACTCCCTGACCGTACTTATAAGTCCTCGTTGGTTTTTCTAGATAATTTAGTAAAGAAACTAGAATAACATATTTTATAGGTAAAAAATATATGGTTAAATGTTCAAACTAAAAAAGTAATAACAGAAATTGACACTTACCAAGTAAATTATCATCTAAAACTTCATTGTAATGTACCACTTGTTACTTTGGTCAGTATGCTGTCAAGCCCCAATTTAGAAAATTAATTTATCGGCAATTTCACGCAGAAATTTAAAAATAAATGTTGTCATTGTCTGACTTAATCATACAAAAATACATCAACAGCTTTAACAATGCAGTGGACACTAGTATTGTCGAATTATATGGTGGTAAATACAGTGGTACTAATAAGTACCATCAGGGAGGAAAGGGTTAAAGACAATTTTCAAGGAAAAATTCTTAATTTCCTTATAAATGGACGAACAGAGTATCAAAAAATCTCTAAATTAGCTGTGACTTACTTGTGTGAACAAACTTTTTCTACTTTATTATTATTATTTTGAAAAACAAATACAGAATTAAGCTATGTGTAGAAAGTGGCTTAGTGTTAAAATTAACCCTGAAATCTATGCCCTCATCAGTAAACACCATTGCCAGAAATCTCACTGATTTTAAAGTTGTGTTTTTATAACAATTAAACGTATTTTTCATTATTTTGTAATAAAGCGGGAGGCGGCTGCACAAAGCATCACCTCATCGAGTTGACGACTGAAGTTCCAGGATTAGTTAGAACATGATTTGCAAATTAAAATGCCACTGATGTGCCAAGTTATAACTTCGTAGAAAACACTTACAAATCCCATTTTAGTGATTGACTTGTAAGTTTACCATTGTGGTTTCCTGCTCCCAGTCTTCCATATTTCTATACATTTTGATGCAGTAAATCACAATGATGCACCAACCAATCAACCACTAAAATCTGGTCTGCAGGTGGTTTCCACCAAAACGTGACTTGGTAGATCAGTTGCATTTTAATATGCAGATCGAGTTACTTCTAATCGTGAAATTTCAGCAGCCGCCTCCCCGTCTATAACATGTTTGTTGTTTTATTTATTATCAATTCTTACTTTTGTTGATAGTATATCCTTTGTACGAATATTTTCCTTTTCCTAGGAGTGGATAGTCGATAGCGTATCGAGGTCATACAACAGTGCCTATTCCAGTATTAGATAGACTCTTATATTGGGTGGGGCGCGAAAAAAATTTTTTACTTCAAAGTGGGTCGTGAGCCAATAAAGGTTGGGAACCGCTGGTATATGGTTTTTCTTCCAAGTATCCTCACAAAGCAATAGTCTCTCTGCATCAGGAAACTCTGAATTAAGATCTATTCAATGACTTCCCGTTGAGCCAGGTGTGTTCAGACCCAGAGTGCAGATGCTATTTTGGTTCGATGGAGTTACATTGTGTTTATCCAGCACTTTTTTGTCTCCCCGCTTAGTATTGATTTGCTTCATCAGGATATCAGTCATATGAATTTACATTACAGTGATTATATCCTGTTCTGTACCTTGCTATGTAAGTAATTGCTTCCGTACACATGCCTGCAGGTTCAGTATCAACTAATATGCCCTTCTTTGACAAAGGCGATACTCTTTGTCACGCTGTGATGATTATGCTATACAGGAGGAGAGTACTCTGCTACAGAGTTCTAAAGCTGTAGTGTGGAGGTCGCTTTGCCTGCTCCCCAGTTTGTTGGCATTACTGCTGTGGTTATTATAGAGAATTAGTATAAATTAAGGATTTACATTTGAGGTTGAGGCCATGATACTAAAGATTTTGAAGAGCGCTGATGCAGGAACACTGCCTTAATACACATCGACAGCTTTGCTTATTCTGTGAATAACAATTGTTAGTTATTGTGGAGTTAGTATCGTGGAGTTATCTTTCAGCAGGCTAATTCACCCACACACAAAAATGCTTCACATTTGAAAACTTTGGGGTCTAAAGCAGGAGTAGTTAGAAAATCCTACAAATTCAGAAGATTTGGCACCTTGTGAGTTCTTCCTATTTCCAGTGATAAGAAATTCTTAGGTACAAAATATATCGTGGCATTGTAGTAGTTATATTAATCATAACTGGAAATTTTTCAGAGCAATATAATAGCATTTGAGGGATGGAACTCTATTCATTGGACAGTGGACGAAGTGCATTGAACTAAAGTGTACTATTCTATGTTCAGACAGGAAAGGCGGGCCAAGGTAACTCTGCTCTATCCCCACTCCGCTGCCCCAGCCCCTACAGGCGAAGGGGAAACAGTTGCCGCGCATGCACAAACGTCAAACACGACGTATGTGGTACAATATGTTGCATCTAATTTGATGATTTCTTCAGTAAAATCGAACATTTTAACTATTTTTCGTGACGAAAATGACTGAATCGTGTCATAGAAATTTCGTGTTTACCAACTACAATTTCATATGTTAATAAATATAAAAAGTATCTATATATCAATGAATAAAACTTACTGCTTCCAATCATTATTTTTAGTTTCAAAAGCCGCGCAAAGACATTTCGACGATTAAATCCAAGTTTTAGAGGTTTTTCCCACTAGAAGTAAATTCTCTAAACACGTCGTTTAAATTTTGAAATGAAAGAGATATTTACTCAAAGCAATAGTTTCTGTTTACAAAAATCGTTGATGAGACCACCACTGCGTTTAGAGTGTTGCCAAACAGGGGCGCCCACTTTTAGAAAACCTCGTGGGTGCTCATGCTCATTTGACAACTCTTTTTTTTATTTAAAAAAAAATACGGCAATGAGTGTGAACTAGTTTCGATGACTATTTCACTGGCGATTTGCTGATTTGGCAGGGAATATCATACGCTAATATTTATCCAGAAAATATTTAGGGTTTCATGCAAATCTTATCTTATATAAAAATATATTTTACATTTTAGCCGCCACTACTAGCACAGATCACTGTATGTGGTAGCAGCATGAATTTCCTGTCGTGCACAACGTTGGCCAAATGCCGTTGGCTGTGGGGGGTGTGGCAGATATGGCGCTTAAAGTTGCTCGATGTACGGCTTTTTTATATTTCTACCAAAGACGTGTGTGTCCCTATACTTCTCTTTCCTCCCACAACTACACAGCACAGACCATTGGTGTTTGTGTGTGGTAGCAGCATCATGTCTCCTATCGTGCATTATGGTGCTTAGATGTCGGTTGGTATGGGGGTGTGGGAGATATGGTGGTTGAAAGTGGCCGAGCAAGGATATTTTCGTATATCGACGAAAGGCATATGTGTCCGTATATTTCAATTTGTTGCCACAATTGCAGAGAGCAGATCACTGGTGTCTGTGCGTGGTAGTACAACGGGTCTCCCATCGTGCACTATGGTGGTTAGATGTCGGTAGCTAGAGGGATGTGGAAGATATGATGGTTGAAAGTGGTCGATCAAGGATATTTTCGGATTTCGACCATAGGCATATGTGACCGTATATTTCACTATGCTGCCACAACTGCAGAGAGCAGATCACTAGTGTTTGTGTGTGATAGTAGCACCAAGTCTCCCATCGTGCACTTTGGTGGTTAGATGTCGGTAGCTATGGGAGTGTGGGAGATATGGTGTTTGAAATTGGTAGACCTGGGGCACTTTCGCATATCGACCAAAGACGTGTCTGTCCCTATGTACCACTGTTTAGTCAAAAGTATCCATCGCAGATCACTGGTGTTTGTGTGTGGTAATAGCATGCATTCACCGATCGTGTATAACGTTGGCCGATTTTCGAAATCTGTGGGGGTGTGGGAGATATGACGGTTCAAAATCGTCAGAGAATATTATCATATTTCGACCAAAGGTGTACGTGTCCGTATTTTTTACTTTGCTGCCACTACTATAGAGCGCAAACCACTGGTGTTAGTGTGAGGTAGCATCGTGTCTTCCATCGTTTGCTATGGGGTTACATGTTAGTAGGTATGTGGGAGATATTGTGGTTTATAGTGGTCGGCGTAAGGCATTTTCCTCCTTCTACCAAAGACATGTGTGTTCCTATGTTTCAAGTTGCAGGAAGAACTACCAAGTGCAGACTACGGGCGTTTGAGTGTGGTAGTAATCTGAAGTTTTTCACCGTGCACTATGGTGATTGAATATCGATAGAAGTGCGGATGTGATATATTTGGAGGTTGAAAGTGATAGACCTGATATAAAAATAGACATGCGTCTCAATATTTCATTCCACAGCCAAAACTATCTAGCGCAATCCACTGGTGATTGTGTGTGACATTAACCTCAAGTCTCCCAACGTGTCACCAATATGGGGTCTGGAAGATATGATGGTTGGAATTGGTTGACAGAGGACGTTTTCATATTTCGACCAAAGACATATGTCTCCTTCCTACATTTCACTTTACAGCCATAAATACCCTGCGCAGATCATTGATTTTTTTTTGTTTGGTATTTGCCTGAAGTCTCCCATCGTGCTCTATGGTATTTACATGACTTCGCTGTCAATCAAAATTCTTTACAAACACGAACGAAGTCATGGGCACCAGCTACTTAAATTAAAACATTCAAAATTCTTGACAGGCGTGAACCAAATTGCAGGCTCCAAACAGTCTTACATAATAGTGAAAATCGCATCTAAACCCATCCAGTAGATTTTAAGTCATAAGCAAACAGAGAGGCATGGTGGGAAAGTAAAACTTTGCATTTCCTAAATTAAGTTCCATGCCAAAAGAAAACACACTAAACTTCAATGAAATGGGTTCGGCCTTCCTAACGTGATTTAGTTACAAAGTTACAGATTTTCAACTTTATAATAGTAATAGATTGATAATCAGCTATTTGTGTATTCCTATTAGAAATCAGAATTTTACTATTAGGGTTGATTTGTGTCTGCAAAGATCGTTATTATCGTGAACGAAGTCGCGGGTATAGCTAGTAATTAATATATAGAGGAAATGGAATAAAAGATGCACAAAAAATACTACCATCATAATAATAAGAAGCGAAGTCATTATATTAAACGTGTGTGACACTATTTTTATTAGTATTAGTACATACTTTATGTACATAGCTGTACTAAGAATTATATGATCAATAAATCAACATTAATAAACTTTTTTTAAGAAGATACACTTATATTAGTCTAATTTATGTAATGATATTTTTTTCAATGCATGCTTATTTTATCAAACTACAGCTCTGTTTAGAAATGTATCCTCAAAATCTTGTAGGTCCACATCATCTTCTATTTCTCGGTTTATCCTTGCTGAACCATAGTACTTCTCAAATAAGTTTTTATTCTCCGTAATGCTGAAAATCATCGATCTGCGGTGCATGTCGATACTGGAATAGTTGAAACTATTTTTAACAATTTGGTATTGCGATATATATATATCCCATTGTTCAGTCTGACAATTTTTGTTCGTGCAATATCTGATAGCATGATGAAGAACCAAACGATCAACATCAAAGTGATCTTCGTGGAACCCTTTCACGTAAATGATGCTTGTATCATTTTGATCAGTAAGAAATAATTCCACGTTATTCAAATGTGTCATAATATTTTTGGTAAAGTGCTCGTCATTACGGCCAATGACTTTATCTAAAACTACAAGATATACCTTTTATCTCAGTCAGCTGGCGATGAAAATTGGCGCGGTTCCCCTGATGCATCGTCTATACGTATATGTATTCTCCTTTTTTTTGGAGTTATTAATGTTGATTTGTTGATGATCCAATATAAAAAATCAGACAAAGGTTTTTAAAATTTTCGTCAGTTGGTTGGGATGATATAACGTGATTGTCAGTTTTAATAGTATCTGCAGCTTTTTGCAGTTGCAACGAAATCAACTGTAAAGTTGCATTTAGATCTTCGAAACGTACGAGAATTTCTATCGGAAATGATGATAAAAAGAAATTTAAAAAATTGAAGACTTTTTAAGAACCATTTTTATTTCACGCGAGTATCATCTTTCTGACATATTTTGTCGTTCAAAAAACAAAGCAGTATACTGTAATTGTTTAGAATAGTTTTCAAGGAAGATATACAACAACACTATCTTGTTGGTCAAAAAGACCGCAAAGAGAGGTTTTGGCATCGCCATCTGCCTGTAGTGCTTCAAAATAAGCCTGGTGTTTCGTTGAATCACGTAACAACAAGATAAAAAATCTCTTATTACTCCTACTTCTGTCATTGTGTCTTGAACAACCAGATTTAACGAGTGAGCGGCGCAATGCACATGAATATTCCCTGCTTCGATAACTTTAATCCACAATTGGAGGCCAGTATGCGCGCGACCGAGTATGGTGGGTGAACGGTTAACGTTCTGGCCTCGCATTAGGGAGGACGCGGGTTCGAATCCCCGCCCGGGCATCCAGATTTGGGTTTTCCATGGTTTTCCCAAATCACTCCGGGCTAATGCTGGGAATGCTTCTTTCAAAAAGGCCATGGCCGAATTCCTTCCCGTTCCTTGTCCCCAGTCCCATCCCGCCTCTAATGACCTTAGCCGTCGACGAGGCGTAAAGCATCGAAAGAAAAAAAAAAGGCCAGGAAGGTATGCGCGTTAACATCAGAAGCATCATCTGTATAAAGACCCCTACACATCCTGATATTTATGTGGAATCTTCTTAGTACTTTAGTGACTCAAAAATTTCAAACAAATTTTGTTGGATATTGTTGATACTGTTTTATCGAGGCCGATAAAATCTTCTATATTACACTTTGTGCCCACGTAACGAAAGAAGAATTTGACTTGTTCATTGCTGGAAATATTGCTAGTTTTATCAACCATAACTGAACAGTGGACCGCATTTTGTACTACTTTGATTATTTTATCTAGTACTTCGTCACTCAAAATTGTACATGCTTCGTTACTAATATCGTCTAACGACCAACCATATTTGTTTCACGTGGTTAACTCGAGAATATCCTGTGATCACGGCTTCAACATCGAATGTAATTTCAATATTCGTCCTCATGGTCTCTTATGGCTAGGCGTTCGGTCACTAATAACGACCGAGCGTGGTGGGTTACAGGTTAATGCTCTGGCCTCGCATTTGGGACGACGCCGATTGAATGCCCGTCCTGGCACCCAGATTTGGGTTTTGTATGGTTTCCAAAGATCACTCCAGGCGAATGCCGGGATGCTTCATCCAAAAGGCCATGGCCGAATTCCTTCCCGTTCCTTGTTCCCAGTCCCATTTGGCATCTAATGACCTCGATATCGGTGAGAAAAAAAGGAAACAGTGAAATTCAGGCTTTTCATTCTTTTAAAATCTTTATATCTTTATTTCATGATGAAAATCCACCTTGAGTGTGTGTTTAATGTATTCATTTCCGCTTGATGATGTTTTTGGTGCAGAAACGGCGCTAGACATGGTTTCTTTACAGATTTGGCGGAACACATTATCTATATCATGATTTTAGCATCCATAGAATAATTAATTATCTGCCACTTACTTTGAAAATTGTACCTTTTCTTCTGGTCAACTGAATTTGCAGAAATTACATCTTCTGGTTGGGTCCCTCAGATTACGATTTCGCAGGACGAATTTATCTATGGAAACTAATAATTTTCCCAAATAAACACGATAACATCAAGCGTAGCATGCACTCAAAGCACACTTTTGTTTACTAGCTCGATTAGGGATGAGGACAGCCTGCGAGCCGCTGCCGCAAACGCGTTGACTACGCAGCTGTCGGGTGAAGAGTGACGGATGGTGGGTCAGAATTTGCGCGCGTTAGCGTGGAGTCGAGTTGCTTGTGAGCGGCTCATCACAAATCAAACTTACACTTACCACACAATAAAGACCTAACTTAGTCTTTATATTCTCCTTGGGCATGCCGCGCACACATAGTAACCAAGTGCGATGTCGACGATATTCTTGCCTGGTCAGGCGGCACGTGACGTAGGTAATACAGATATCGCTCGACGTCGGTTACTGACGTCTATGCTCATGGGTGCTCCGCACCCACAATTTACGTCTCATGGGTGCCAGAGCCCCCGAGCACCCACAGAGTCGGCGCCCCTGTTGCCAAATAAACTTCCTTGCGTGATTTTGATTTACCCATGTCTCGTCAAGGAAGACGACAGATCGAAGAGAATGTTCCTTCCTTAAATCGTGCATTTTTCTTAAAAATGAGGCCCTTGCTGCAACAAAGTCTTGTCTTTTCCATCAGAAAATTTCTACCGTCATTAAATTTTCCGTATATGAATAACCTATACGCCTCCAATGTAGTTAATTTTCTCTTTCAGTACCTCCCTCAATTTTCGTAAGGTAGGGTATTCTCCTCGGTCATAAAATTCTAGAACGCAACATCGAATGACATCTTTCTGACAGTCATCCATCTCCGCCCGTAATCAGTGTTTCTCCGTGAATGTTTTTCTTTGAAGAAGAAAAGGATGGCTCTGGAACAGTCAGGTGGGCTTCGCTACATACACGCTGCACTGTTCGTAGCAATACACCACACGCCGTTGCTGTCATTTTTTTTGCGATTTCCTAAAAACTATATTAACTTTCTCTTCAGAGTTTTCTAACGTCTTAAAAAAAATTATACACATAAAAATAATTGTTTTTGACTGTCGCCTAATCTAACAACTACCTGACGCCATTTCACTTACGGAGTATCGGAATAAACAGGACAATACTGCGACAAACGACAATGCCTGTAGGCAGCGGTCTGCTCGCAAGGGAAGGCATCTGGAGGGGGTGGTGAGGTGAGGCGAGGGGTACATAACCTTGACGCGCCAGATGAGAGCGAACATAGTATATCTAGAAAAAGAAATGCGCTTTTTAACTAAGATACATGCTCTCACTTTCAAGTAAAACATTTCATTTTTTTCCCCTCGTTTCTATTGTATTTAATGATATCTAGTTTCTAGGTTTAAATTGGAATCGATGTTATCATTCGCTTTTAGAATCAACAGATGTATTTACTTCCTCTGGCCCTGTTAACATTCGATGAAGTTGGCGATCGTTGAATAGTTCTCTATATTATGTTTTCTTCTTATTTAGGAGGTAATGTTGTGGTTGAAAAACCACTGCTGGTGATTTTGGGACAAGGAAACTTTCTTCTTTTGAGGCACCCATGTGCCTTCCACTCTTCAGTCATAAGCTGCATGTATATATACTTACGATTTCGGGAAATGTGACCAAAACATCCTTCTTGCTGCGTTTCGTGATGGTACGGTGGCACTCTTTACTTTAATGTATAGTAAAATTCTTTTTTGTTCGTTATACGACCTTCCATGGGATTTTTAACATTTGATGGAGCAGTCACATATCCAGTCATAATTTGAGGGCATCCCACTGATTGCTGGGAGAAGACAACAGTGCCCAGTCTTTGATGCCATACCAATAGTATTTTACACTTCAACAATTTTGAGTGAGTTCAGAACTGCAAGTTATGAATATATATTGTATAATATTAATATAATCACATTTCTGTTGAATATTGGCCTAGCAATTTGATGGCCACTCAGTTTTCAGTACCAGTTTTTTTGGTCAACAGCAACATAAGGATTAGATGTTGCTTACTCTTTTGAGTGTATATATATCCAGATGTGATTATCACATTGTGTATTTCTTGTGTCTGGTGTCAAATATTTTTGTCTCTTGTCGACTCCAAGTGTTAATTCTAGAAATTTTAACCTGCTGTGAGATAACAATCTCATTTGCAATACAGATTCATTAATTGTTTATATTTTTATCTTGACATTGTTTTTAATTTGTCAACATTTATCCTGAAGAATTGCTTCATCACACAAGTTGAGGACAGTATATGCCTCTGCCCAATACTTTCAGAATCTTTGTTTCTAATGGAAAATAGTTTCCAAATATAATTCAGGATTCCTAATAAAGTTATAGCAATAGATTCTGCTTTGTAATAGTCACTTTTTTGTAAAAATAAATAATTGCTATCTTTGTGAGCAGACAATTTAAGCTGTAGATGCCTTCCACAGATTTGCTGAGGAAATCAACTTTTAATTTATTAACTTAATTTTTCCTTAGGCAGCAAAAAACTTTTTACTAATATTAATTTGTAACGAGTTTTGTTAATGTTTTATGAATAATCATGTTTTTCTATGTAATAAACATAAGAAATATTTATGGCTTCCAAATTTTAGTGTTTACTTCTAATGATACAGGAAGAGTGTCATAATTCCCAATAATATTGTTCTTGTATTAACATAATACAATTTTTGTTACAATTATAGTCATGATTTTAAGAATTTTATATGTAGAATTTAACACGCAGCTCTTTGGTTACTTACTAATTATATGTGTCACTTATTTATCACTAAAGTACATGTTAAAATGATTTATATATACTAATTTTAAAAGCAAATGGTATTATATCTAAATTAGTGTTCCAGCATACTAGTGTGATATATTAAGCTGTCACAAAACAATAACATAAAAGTTTTTTGCTACTAGGAACTATTGTTACTACCAAAGTAACATTCAGATGCACCAGCACCAGTTTGCTGCAGCTGAAGTTCAAACCAGTAATATAAACGAAGATCCAGATGTTGCCTACAGCTACAGCAATAGGTTTAACTACAGAAAAAGCTATGAGAAAAGTCATTCATATGAACTACCACTTGTGTGTGAATTACATGAAACAGCGTTTACTCCTTCTTACAGTCCTATTAACAGGAACACTAATGCTGGTGTTGAAGCTTTATCAGATGAAGTATTCACCCGGTCTGAGACTCTAGAAGAGAATCAGGACTTTCTTTCCAGTGGACATCCATATTATTGCGAAGATTGTGGAAAATCTTTTATGCAACTAAGGCTCTTTAAATCCCACCAGATGATTCATTCAAGTGAACGCCCATTTTCTTGTGAAATTTGTGGAAAATATTTCAAAATGAATAAAGATCTTAAAAAGCATAAAATGATTCATTCAGAGGAACGCCCCTTTTCTTGTGAAACTTGCGGCAAATCCTTTAAACAACCTAAGGTTCTTAAAAAGCACCAACTTATTCATTGTGCTGAACGACTGCTTCCTTGTGAGTTTTGTGGAAAATCTTTTTCTAGGTCTGACAATCTTAGCAAGCATTTGAGAATACATACGGGTGAACGACCGTTTTGCTGTGAAATTTGTGGAAAATCTTTCATATGGTCTAGTGATCTGAAAGGCCATTACAAAATTCATATTGGCGAACGCCTATTTTCTTGTAAAATTTGCAGGAAATCTTTTACAGATTCTGAAGAGCTTAAAAAGCATATGGAGATTCATTCTAGTGAGCGTCCATATTCTTGTGATGTTTGTGGTAAGTATTTCAAAATTAATGGAGACCTTAAAAAGCATAAAATGATACATTCAAATGAACGCCCATTTACTTGTGAAACTTGCGGAAAATCATTTAAACAATCTAAGGTTCTTAAAAAACATCAAATTATTCATTGTGTCGAAAGAATGTTTTCTTGTGAGGTTTGTGAGAAATCTTTTTCTAGGTCTGATCATCTTAAAAACCATCAAAATATTCATTGTGCTGAACGACCGTTTTATTGTGAGGATTGTGGAAAATCTTTTTCTAGTTCTGATAATCTTAGTAAGCATTTGAGGATTCATTCGGATGAACGCCAGTTTCGCTGTGAAATTTGTGGTAAATCTTTCATGTGGTCTAGAGAACTGAAAGTGCACCACAGAATTCATACCGGCGAACGCCCGTTTTCTTGTAAGATTTGTGAGAAATCTTTTAAAGATTCTAAAGATGTTAAAAAGCATATGAGGATTCATTCTGTTGACCGCCCGTATTCTTGTGAAGTTTGTGGAAAGTCGTATTCAGGATCTGGGGATCTTCAGAGACATCAGATGATTCATTCGGATAAGCGCCCATATTCTTGTGAAATTTGCGGTAAACGTTTCAATGTTAGTGGAGATCTTAAAGAGCATCAAATGATTCATTCAGAAGACCGCCCATTTTCTTGTGAAACTTGCGGAAAATCCTTTAAACAACCTAGGGTTCTTAGAAAACATCAAATTATTCACTTTGCCAAACGACTGTATCCTTGTGAGGTTTGTGGTAAATCTTTTTCTAGATCTGATTATCTTAAAAGCCATTTGAGGGTACATTCTGAGTAAATGCCGATTTTGCCTTGAATTTTGTGGGAAATCTTTGAGAAGTGCTATTATTTTGAGAAGGCATTAGAAGAATGATTCTTGTGAATTGCTTTTGTTACTAAGTTTGTAGAAAATATTTTATGGAATATGAAGATGTTAAAAAGCGTAGCTGTACTCACTCTGATGAATGCTCTTTTTTGAGAAGTTTGTGTAAAATCTTTTGTAGGGTTTATGTATTTAAAAAAAATAAGAGGAATCACTTAAATTAATTCCTATTTTCTTGTGGTGTAAAATCTTTTGATTTAATTGGACAACTTGAAAAGCATTGGGGAATTCATTGAGATGTACATCTATTTTCTGGTGAAGATTTTATAAAACCTCATATGTATCTGAGTGTACTTCTAAAGAATGCTAGTTTTTTAAAAAAATATAAGGTAATCCCATGTCCAAGTTTTATTACTGTTGAATTATGTAATCACATCACCCATTCATGTATATCTGTTAGATATATACCTGATATACTTCTCTATAAGGCATCAATGAATTGTTTTGCGAAAGTGTCGGTTTCTGTGCATTAAAAATGCAGAATACTTTTCAGAGCTGGTAATAATACAACACCACACACAAATTATTTAACATATTTATTCTTACACGATTGTGTAGACTTCCACTGTCATTATCCTGGTGGAAATGGTGTGTCAAATACTTTAAAATGAATCTGAAACTTTGCAACCAATTGTCACATATCGAGATGAATAGTTTTAAGTTACAAATTGTTGATAGAAAATTGTGTTATTAATCATTGTTGATGATTTTAGGATTGACTATTGTGAAATATAATTTATTGTTGGGTTTTAAATTGAGCACCTTATACCAAAAATTTATTTGTGTAAATTCTTCTTTTTGGGATAAGAAAAATTGCTGAGTGGAAAAAATAGTGTCAATGATATTGTTTCCTAATTTATAATCATAGTATTAGATTTGTAGTATGTCTGCAATAAATTGATTTAAATTTTTTTGTAGAAAAAGTGCGAACTATGTAGAAGTATTTGTAGTTTTATAGTGATAGACACATTATTAAATTTTTTAGTTAAAATTCTATCAGAAACAGTATATTTGTGAGTATTTATTAGGATGTTTGGATTATATAATGCTATTATATATGATTATAAGTCTGACATAATCTGGTAATGTCAGGATTGATGCTTTCTTTTGTTTACTTTTATTTTTCATAAAAAATGAAACTCAATTATTTATTGTACTCAAAATTCGCCAAATCCAGTTATTTTTTGTTTCATTTTAGTTTGTAGAAATAATGATTATTGATAGTTTACCTTGAATCATTGTTCTTTTTATTTATCCTAGTTTTTACATACTTTTTTGTTTTTAATGTGTTACACTAATTAATTGTTTATGTACTATTTCCTCTTACATTTTGTTTATCTGAGCTTTTATTACTTTGAAAATAAATGGCATGTGTAATCCATCAGTGGACACACTTTTTGTAGTAGTGATGTAGTTATCACCCCATTCTAATGACTTTGTGTCTAAAAAATATCATGCTCTTTATTTTACTTCCTGGGAAGTTATCCATAGGTTTAGAATTTTCAAAAAATTAGATTTATCATGATGGTACATGACCTGAATTTTGAGTTTCGAGTTTATTAGTATTTCAGGAAATCTTCCAGAAACGTAATAGACTGTCAAGGAAAATAAAACATAAATATGGCATTTATTCATTACTGAGGTACTTAAGTACTTAAAATTAAAATTATTATTCAGTGTTTTTCTGTCTCTTATAAAACTCCTGACTCTTTTATTGATGCGTAAAAATGGGATAAAATAAAAATTTTCATGTTGTAATTCCCTTTTAATGTGTAATATCTTCAATAGATATCCTCCTAAGTGTTTGAAGATTTATATTTACTGACACAAATTTTCTTTTTTTGCCTTTAAATCCATATTCATTTACCCCTTTTATGTAGTTATAGTTCATTAGCTAGATTTGTCATTAAACATATTGTACTACTGTTACTTTACACATTATTTCATAACAGAACATCTATTGATCACTTCCACATTTCATACTCATTTACATCTCTCTTCTGTTACTAAAACTTTTACTTTTAGGGAACTAATATTTACCTGTTTCTAATCTGTTGTAGAAGTGTTGCCAGATTTGGTATATTTCCTTGTGTGATTTGGGTTTAATATTATGTTCATCTCTCATTTACACACTGACGTAAATTTAGGAGATGCCTCTGAAAATTTGCAAAAATTTAAATTTTATGAAACTTAAGTGTAATCCTAATTTCCATCATTACCTCCAAAATAGTCATCATGAGCTTCTGTGCAATGAGCTCTAAACACCACGTTGTTGATGTACTCTAATTTCTCTCCCCCCCTTTCTATGCAGTGATTCCAACAATTTTTCATCTGCTGCAGGTATGTTTGCTTTAGTGTGTTTGAAATAAGTAGTGATCAAATTTCGATGTCATAACAATACAAGTGGCCTGTTGGTTAATGTTTGGAAATATTAATACTTTTATTAGGCTATTTATCATTTGTTTGTAATTTGGAAGATGGTAAAGATAACATTTTCCTGACAACATTTTCTAAGAAACCTCATGGGAATCTTTGTTGTAGCTACAATGACGTCATTAGGTTTCCTTTGTACTCATTCCCACATCATAAATTGTCTTATTAATATATGAGACATATCACTTATCCAAAAATTGAATCATTCTATTCACCTAATTTTCAAAATCCTATGGTACCATGTATCAATTGTTTTGATTTTCCCTATGTTTTTCTTTTCCTCTTCTATGTGGCAGGTTCTATATACTTTTACTGATACTAATGATGATATTTTACATTCGTTGTCACAATTCTTTCTACACTTAAATGTCATTTTGACTTGATTTAGTTTACATTTATTCCAACTTCATATCCAATTATTATATTCCTTACTCGCATATTCTCATTGTAGTCACTCCTTTTGGCTAACAAGAAAATTTCGATATGATATGAAAATTGTTAAGGATTCCAAAATATGTAATCAGTTTCAAATGAAGCTGCCTTCTTGAATTCTTATCCCTCTCTATCTTATACTACATACCTAATATTTTGCATGTCACCAGTAAATTATAACTGGAGCTTTCAAAAGTCTTTCTGGCCAACAGATAGTATCAAAACTGTTACAATGGTTGTTTATATACAGGACAGGTATGGTATACAGGACAGGACAGGTTAAATAAAAAAGGTATGCTATGTTCAATGTCTGTATCTACTTATTAAAACTGTTTTATGCTGCAGCTGTCACCTAGAAATGAATATGAAACGAAGAAAAAGTTTTTTCAGGAAACAAAAGCGATGTGTGTCAGATTTAAGTAAAACGAATTTATCCAATAAAATCTAACAGTATATATATATTATATATATATATATATATATATATATATATATATATACAATATTTTTCGATTCCTTACAACTAGTTAGTTTTAAGCTCCATATTTAATGGTTTATAACATTTGAATAATTATAATCAGAGGTCCTATCTGCTAATTCAGAATTTTTAGAGACCAGATTATATGTAGTTGCATGTTTGCATATGTATTCGCATATTAATTCCATTTTCACCGTTTATTGTATATATCACCTAAAACCTAGCGATGATGCATATTATCGCTATATTTACAAAAATTTTCGGTAGTATACCTAGTTAATAAATAAAATCTTATATTATCAAAACCTATTAACAGTACGGCTCTTAGCCATCGTGCATCTATTGTTTTGATAGATAATAATATTGTGCAGCCCATGCAAAATAGACTCACGGGAGTTAAAGATGGACAATGCTCGTTCTGCGTCGCGCTCCCCTTCTGTAGCATTCTTCCTACTAGACAAATTATGCATGTTATTGTACGCGGACTGTTTTTATGTTGTTTTTTTTTTATTTATTTGAACAAAGTTTAATATATATACTATGGCACCCGGAAAAAGTGGTCTTTATATGGATATTTACTACCCTGGAACATTTATATATGGTGGAAATGTTTTACGAGCTGCCGAGTTTGCCAGAAAAAAATATCCTGCACTAATTTTTTTCAAATAGACCACTTTGTCAAAACAAGTCTCGCAGAGGAAGGGACATGACAACTTTTAACAGCGACAAGTGTCTGTAGTGGCAAAGACAAAAAAAGTAAGCATTGATCTATATGAAGCATTGTTTGAAAGTGATATTCCTCTTCACAAATTTAAAAATCTTGCGTTCAAAGATTTTCTACAAAAAAATGAAATAAAAAAAGAATGTTCGGATCTAAACAAAATTCATGGATCCACATTTCATAAAAATAACATACCAACAATTTACCTGCATGTTCTTGAAGAAATACACAACGAACTCAGGAATTTTTTTAATTTCACCTGACGAAACTACCGACATTTTTGGTCGTAGCATTGCAGGACTAAACTGTCAATGCATTAAAAGTACAACCTTCTTTCTTTTTGGTGGCTTGCAAAGCTCTTGAAAAGACAAATTACTTCTACAATTGCTTGATTGTCAATGAGGGTTTTCCTGAATCTTCTGCAGATGAAAGATTTTTCATATTTCTCTCAGATGTTGCTCTCTATACAATAAACGCAGTCAAAGCCCTCCTAGTATTTTATCTAAATTTTACTCATGTGACGTGGTTTGCTCATGGAGTACGACAACTCACTGAAGAACTACGACACACTGTTTGGCAATGTAAATAAACTGATTTCATCAACAAAGAAACCATTCTCGTAATAATGGTTATAAAGAAATTCGAAATGTGCATTTACCTCCGGAGCCACTGGTAACTCGATGTGTGTTGAAGCTGTACTGTTTTACATTGAACATTTCGAGGCCATTAAAGGGGTAGGAAACGACTTTGACAGTGGAGAGGCTATGACAGTTTGCCAGTACAAGGAAAGCGATTAACAATTCTAGTATTAAAACAATAGCTCTGATTAGCATTCGGAATTTTCCCCGAGTATTAACAAGCTTGAAATCAAAATTTGACGCTGACTGAATCTATTCAGTTAATGAATGAATTCCTGCATTGCCAGACAGAAGTTTAAAAATATTTTGAACAATAACCCAGGTTATGAACCTTTGTGTCAAATTGATAATTTTAGTAATGGGACGGGTGAACTTTGCTAATAACAATGACTGCTAACACAACATCCAATTTCAAATACTGACCAGGTACATCAGTGAATGTGGAACGATCCATGTCCACTTATACAAATGTTTTGAGAGATTGTAGAACAATCCTACTGTTTAATATTTGGAACAGTACCCGATTATTTATGTTTATAAAAGTAAAAAAAGTCAAATAATTGTTAATTATCTAATTTATAAATATGTTACTCAGCAACTTATTAATTGCGTGCAGATTTTGAAATAAAAAAACTAAAAACCCCCATTTTTACATTGTATAATGTTGCAAGTTTTCAACACTTTTTGGCACTTTTCATGCATATTTTAAAAATTTTCACGCACATTTGCATGCTTATTTCTAGCTGTTTATGGTGCATATAATCTGGTCTCTTGAATCATAAATATTATTATGTAAAATGAAAATATTGTTCTGAGTCTGTGGTAAGTGATGAGAATGTTTCCAATATCCTTCTTTATTTTCGTAAATATTATTTCGTTATTTTTAAGAAACATCTTAGTCAGTCTTAAGATTTATTTAATATTAATAGCATATCTACTTATATATATATTTTCATAGGTATGATCATGACATTCCAGCTTGCATGCAGAAGCTTTCCTCTGTTAGGCTTGGAAATTATAATATAAATACAGATCCAGACACATGTTATAACTGCAACTATTTTTGCAGGAAATACCTACAATTCGCGAATGAAATTTGTGTAAAATCCTTTATGGATTCTTGTAAAGTTATAAGGCCTAAAAGAATCGATCCTTGTGTGTGTCGTTATGCTTGTAACATTTGCAAAAAGTCGTCTGGTAGCCTCAGAAGGCATATGAGAATTCATACAGGTGAGCGACTTATGCCTGTGAAATTTGTGGAAAAATGTTTACAGTGTCCAGTAGTCTTATAAGGCATAAAAGAATTCATACTGGTGAATGTCCTTGTTCTTGTGTCATTTATGGGAAATCATTTAATGTGTCTGGTCGACTTATGGAACATAAAAGAATACACACGAATGAGTGGCCTTATACTTGTGAAACCTGCGGAAAATCGTTTATGGTGTCTAGTTCTCTTAGGAGGCACAAAAGAATCCACACTGGAGTGAGGTGTTATTGTTGTGAAACTTGTGGAAAATTGTTCAAGGATTCCAGTAACCTTTTATCTCATAGAAGAAAACGTACAGGGGAACGGCCTTATATGTGTGAAGTTTGTGGAAAATCGTTTGCGGTGATTGGTAACCTTACTTATAAGTAACAGAACAATACATTCGTGCGAGCATCCTCATGCTTGTGGAAAATCGTTCAAGATGTCCAGAAGGCTTATAATTCATAAGAGAGTTCATACTAGTGAGCGGCCTTGTAGTTGTGAAATCTGTGGAAAATCGTTCAGGGTATCTAGTAACCTTATAAGTCATAGACGAATCCTTAGAAATTAGCTGCTTTATACTTGCGAAACTAGTAGAAACTTTTTGAAGGATTCTGATTACCGTCCTAGAGCATAAACAGCATTCTTAAGCAGTACCTTTTCTTGTGAAATTTGTGGAAAATTGTTTACAGTAACTGTTGTTCTTTCAATGTGTTTAATAATCAATGCAGGTGAGATACCATTCGTTAGTGAAGCAACGAAAAAGCCGTTCTGCTGAGCTATTTTATTCACTATTATATATATATATTGTAACCACCAGACCTAGACTGAAGAAAAACAGAGAAAAAGTCATGAAAGAAATTATTAAAAATGCAGCAGAAAATTGGAAAGACCTCGCAAATGCAGTCCAAAAGGCAATGCGTTGGGACAGCCTCCTAGAAAACGCAGACATAGATGGGGGAACATGAAGTGCGACGAGGCTATTGAACGTAGGATTCAGGCATGGACTAAATTGAATAGTAACAGAACAACAGAAATATGGCAGCAATTTCACACAGTTCAGAAACAAACCTCAAAAGAAATTAGAAAAGAAAAGCGTTCATACGACAGAAAAAGGATACTAAATATTGAGGAAGACTTCAAAAGAAATAAAACAAGAAATTTTTATCGAACATTCAAAGAAAATATTACAGGCTACCAACCTCCAAACTTTTGTTTCAAAAGCCCAGATGGTTCCATTGAAATGAATACTAAAGCTAACTGAAAAATTCTGGCAGAATACTTTGAAAATCTTCTCAATTGCGAGAAACCGACGGGAAAATTGACCCTAACAGAAACTACACCAAATCCGGACTCTACACCACCCACAAACGAAGAGAAAAGTAAATCATAAAACAACTTAAAAACAACAGAGCACCAGGAGAAGATGGCATTATTACCGAGTTCTGGAAGCTTGGAGACGAAAATCTCACAAAGAAAATTCACGAAATTATCACAGATATTTGGGCCACAGAGAAAATTCCACAAGAATGGAAGTGTGCACTAATATATCCCTTACATAAAAAGGGTGACAAGACGGATCCCAACAATTACAGAGGTATCTCCTTGCTGCCAGTCATTTATAAAATCCTCTCCAAAGCCCTACTAAACAGGATAGAACCTCAGGTAGGTCCACAAATAGGTGAATACCAGGCAGGCTTTAGAAAAGGAAGATCATGCATAGAACAAATCTGGAATCTGAGAACACTCCTGAAGATACGACAAACAAACAATACCATAGTAACATTTGTGGATTTCAGTAAGGCATATGATTCCATAGACAGACAGACGCTCTTTGACATAATAAAGAATGCGGCGTAGACAAGAAGACAAGGGCTCTGATACAACAAACACTCACGGATACCACATCTAAAGTGAAATTTATGGGAGAAACATCAGAACCATTCAACATTTTTCACGGGTGTCAGGCAAGTTGATGGATTATCACCGATTTTATTCAACATTGGACAAAGTTTTAAAACAATGGGAAACGCAGGTCGAAGGAATTCCATACCAAAACAATCATCAGATGCCTGGCATTTGCGGATGACCTGGAAATTCTCAGCAACAATCGGCAGGAAGCACAAGATGCATTGGAACAGCTACATCAAATTGCCGCCAAGACAGGGCTACAAATTTCGTATGAAAAAAACGCAGTACATGGAAAAACAAAACAACAATGTACACAAAATTTGGAAACATAAAAAGAGTTGAGAAATTCAAATATCTAGGGGAATACATACAAGTAGGAGGATCTTACAAGCTATCAAATTCAGAAAGATCAGAAAAGCTTCATCACATGGTCATATTATAACAAAAGAGATATATCAAGACAGGCCAAACTCAGACATTACAAAACAGTGGTACTGCCATAAACATTATATTCATCAGAAACAATCACGATTGGGGCTTCAGGCATCACAGAAGCGGAAAAAGTTGAACGCAAAATCCTTAGAAAATTTTTTGGAGCAATATATAAAGACGGTATATGGATGAAAAGACCAACAAAAGAACTATACAAATATACAGATCGACTGACAGACATAATCAGAAGACGTAGATTACGATTCTATGGACATTTACAGCGAATGAACAGCACTAGACTCACAAAGAGGATCTTTGATGTGGTAAATGGTTCACTCAGGAAAACCAATTGGTTCCAGGAAATAGAAGAGGACTTGAATCACGCAGGGATCAGCAAGGAAATAACACGGGAAAGGGGACAATTCAAGAACAAAATTATGAACACAAAATTTAAAATACAGAAGAAAACAGGAACAAAATGGACTGAACAAATTATACAGGAACACAGTGAGCGTATGAAGAGGTTTTGGGAAGAGAAGAGGAAGAAGACAAATACAAACAAAAACTGATTAATTTGAGTTTAAACACAGTCTTCAAGTTCCCTTAGATGCTCGGGTGAAACGTTCGAGCCTGACGCCGGGACCCGTGCTGCCACAGGGGACTACACTGACGCGGCGGCTGCAAGGACACCGCGCCAGGCACAACAACAAGCTATCCACACGGACAACCACACCGGGAGACGGCATGCCGCCTCCCGGGGTAAGTAACTGCGTGACACCCTCACAAATTAACAACACCTCCCACATCATCCTCAACTGCAGTATAGATTCTGTCGCGGTACTGGCAGTATCTTAGCCAGCCGCCCTTATATCCCACCTTAACTGTCGCAGAGGTTTTTTCCCGGGGGTAAAACCCTGGCACTTTTTTCCCTCTGCCATGTTTACTGTTGATATTCTTAGCCTTAACTTATTTTGATAATACGCCATGGTCTTAAAAGTATGTTTCTTTCACTCGGCAGACTGTTCAACACAACATTAAAAAAAAAATAACTATTTTGATAAAGTATCACTTTTTTCAATTATTGAGCAAATAAAATGTGTAAATTCTAACAAAGGCACCACAAAAATGTGACAGGTTGGCTTTTGAATGATTATTCTATTTTAGAAAAGTTCGTCACATTGTTGACCTACAAGCTGCCATACAATTTGACAATTTTCTCTCCAGTAACAACATTGATTTTAGAAAATCACTCAGAAGTGTGAATCAAACAAATTCCCACATTAGTCTCTAAACTAAAAGTAAATAGAAATAAAAAAAATAAGATATATTTCAGCTGCAGTGCTTTTGCCAACTAAAAAATAGTAAGCGCTTCACAGCAGAATTTAACTATTGTACTTCCCACGGAACAATATTGAACAACAGGATGTGGTAAAGCAGTTACCACTGTGCAGGTTGATCGCATAGACACAATCTCATCTTGCTGTATGTATGATACTTTTGTTAACTGATTCAAATCAAAACGAACTGCATATACAAAATATTTTGGGCCTTTGCAATCCAAATGGGTTTTTAAATACAATAAAAATACCACAAAATTGAAGGAAAATGATTTGCTTTTCTTAATTCATGCTGATGCTTACCACTTAATTTATAGTGGTTTTAAGAAACCGTTTCCCTCTTATAAGACATACTCAAATATTCACTTATTATGTTAACAGCAATCATCAACTGATTTTACTAAAGAATATTTCAGTTTATCATATGAGACTATAATAAAAAACACAAGTAACCAATTTGAATAATATATCTGCATTTAATGATAATTTACATTTTTCTTATATTTGTGTTAATTGATGTTTACTGTTGTAAATGAGTTACAATTTCATTTCATAAGGTCATTATATAGACATTGTAAAGGGATGGATGGGTAGAAGATAAGAATTGTTTTTCCCACAAAAAATTTTTTCTTTATCTTCCTTCTGGGTGTAAAAATTGTGCCTTATTAAATTAGAATGATTTCAGTTATTTCAAAAGTTGGTGGCAGTTATAAAATAAAATTATTCTGTTAACTCATTTTTGTCGAATAATTCATTTTGAGATTACTTCACGGCATATTTAGCTCTAGTTCAGAATTTATTTTGACAGGTAAGCCACTCAATCTGTATTTCTTTTCTATTAGCCTGCATATGGATTACCAATATTATTAAATAACTCTGAGTTTATGCCCCACTGGTAAGTTTATTATATAATCTCTCTTTGTATACCTTAGCTACAGAATGAAGAAATTGCAACAACCTATTACTCAAATTCAATTTCTTAGATTACAATAATAGTTATGACTTATATTTCACGTGCTATTCCCAGCTCTTCTCCTAACATTCAGTCAGATATCCTAGAAAACATGTGCATAATTATTCAACAAAGCCACAAAATGGAATTCCTGTAGTATGTATAGAAGAGTATATAAAATACACTGTACTATACAAAGCAGCTTTGTTAGAGAAAACTTTAGAACTGTCATATAAATATTTGGTTCAACTACATTAGTAAAGTCTTTACCACATATTGAGAAATAAATAAATTTTTGGATGAGGATAGCATGAAACTGGAATAATCTCCATCAGAAATGTGCCATTTAACTGAGAAACTATTGCCTCATGATGTGTTTGATTTTGGAGCAGAAACATTATGTATAGCTTACAAAAAAATCTTTATTTATTTTGGTACTTAAGTGAATATAAATGTTCTGATCACTATTCTTATTGGAATTATAACATGTCTTAAAACAATCGAATATAACACTGATAATTTTTAACATCAAAATAATATTGAAAATTAATATGATTTATTAAAATGTGATTTATATACATTAAGAAGCAAATATATTTTTCTTCCAGTATGTTATAAAAAGCAGGCTGGTGAGAAGCTTCCAAGGTACCAATAAATGTGTATTAAATCGGCACCACTATAATCAGTGATTAAATCAACAACACATATTCTATCAGCAAAAGTTTCCTAAACCAAGACAGTATGTAACGGAACAATCGATAGATCGATATATCGATCCTTACCAGAGAGAGCGGAGTATGAGGAGTGGAAGGGAAGATGGCGCGAGATGGTATTGTAGTGTAAGAGCGCGGACGAATAACTGGTTGTTCGATGAACTAATAAACTGTAAGTCAGCTACAGAAACTTTATTACGAGTGTCTACAGACTTGATGGCAGTGATAATTTCAGTGCAAAGTGGAGATAAGTAGGAACTGTGAGCAGTAAAGTGCGTTGCCGTTGCATGTGTGTTAGTTGTGGCGATAATTATTGTCTTGTTCATTGCTTAAACGAGCCTGACAATCTTCAGATTTACGAAGTCCGATTAACATTATTCATTTGGTGGTTTCTACGGTTTGTAGTAGTTTGAGAACATTTACGTAATAAATAAGTGTGAACTGTATTCCGGAGTGATGTTTTCTTTGCATGCTAGTAGCTCCGTTGAATGACTTTATTTCGGGTAATTTGCCCGTGGCGACTGTGGTCAATATCGAACCTGCAGCATATCTAAAGCTGCTCAGAAACTGAATGCAACTGTTTGTTTAGTAAATTGATCTGAACAGACTTATTAATTTATTTATAACCATATACGCTAACAGCCATAAATCATTTACCTGGCACTTAAGCGTTACATGGCTTAACCGTTTGGACAGGACAGTATATGTAAACCACGGGAGGAATTGTCGATAATTAGTCACAACCGGAGGTGGAATATACAAAATAATTAAGCAGTGAACGATCAACAATCAAAGCTGACAATCGAACAGTTGGTGCGAAGCGTGGTCAGAGAAGCTTGTTCTGCGATACAAAGAAATCGTGCGCAGTACACGGCAAAGACTATTTTTCTTAGAGGGCGGTGCATTCAGAGAAAGTATCAGTGCTACGGCGACAGCGACACGCAGCGGTTTTTTGGGAAACTGCTCAGTCTTCAGAAGGCACAGCAAGCGAGCGGAAATAGCAGACGACAACAACCTGTCGGGTCGAGATTTCAAACAGCTGATTGGCATCCAAGAACGTGCTGTTCGTCGCATCGAAAGGGAAGTGAAAGATTTATTTTCAGTTTTTGTAAGAAACACAAGCCGGCAAGAATAATTAATTAATTAGCAATTTTTAAGAAAAAAAAAAATATATATAAATATTTAATTGATTTGAATAATAAGTGACAAAGATTTTTTTTTTCTGATAACTTTTTGAAGTTGAAATGCCGGACAACTGTGTTAGATTTGCTTAGCAAATTATTTTTTCAAAAAAAAAAAAAAAAAAAAAAAAATATTTTATTTTTGCTGTTAATTAGAATCGGGAAAAAAAGGGATATTTAATGTGGTAGTAATAACAAACCAGATATACGCCAGCTGTAGTTGAACGGGTTTGCTTCAAGAGTTTCGATTTCATAGATAGAGATTTCTGTAGAGTTTCCGTAATTTTTTTTTGGTCATTGATAGTAGTTTATGTATTCAATTGAAAATGTATTTTATGACATGGTGTATATCTTGTTTGGTAGTTAAGTTAAGAGATTTGGAAACAGAATTTTTACCTTTTTCCTGTGCTAATGTATACTGGTGTATTCTGTTTGCTGGATTGACGGCGTTGGTTACTTCTTGTCTTTTCTACAACGGAAGATTGAATTTATTGGGTGAAATATTTTTGTAATATGGCATCTGAGGGTGACGTTGGTGTGAATGGAGAGGTGGTATTGGGAGGTGAGTCCCTTGGTGACGCAACCAGTATACCCAGTGGTCAGTCCTCCCTTACTTTGTCTAATCATTTACAGTTGATGACGAGTTTTGCCAGTGAATCAGAAGTTGACAAGTCAAGAGAAGTGTTTAGGGAAAGTAATGAGGTGTCCATGTCGGAAAGGTTTCGTGCTTTCCAGGAACAATTTGTTATGTCAATTCAGTCACTTAAATCAGAATTAAATGAAAATAGGATATCACTTGAATCTAAAATGGACGAAAATAATATTTGGCTTGCATCTAAAATAGATGAATTTAGTATGACCCTTGACTCTAAATTAAAAGAAAGAAATAATTTGATTGTATCTAGCTTCAAGGAAACACTTGAATCTAAATTAAACAAAAATAGGGAGAGTATTCAACGTCTTCGGGATACTGTTGAATCGCGGCTAGGGCAGTTGAGTGAAGATTTGAACCAAAGTATGGAATCCATAAAGGGAAAAGTCAAGCTTATAGAAGGTAGCGATGACGAAAATTTGTCAGGTCAGGTAGAAGAGGTTGAGGCTTCTACTGCAGTGTGTGTGAAGGAAGGGTTACCGTTACAAGAGAAGCAAGTTGAAAGAAGTCTAGAAGGCGAGGATGAGGTAAGTGATTTGGTTTCTGAGGTCAAATCTATTACTCAAGATGTTGGTAAACTCCAGGTGTCCACTACAGCGTTGACAGAAGAGGTGGTGAAGGTAGAGGTCCCAGTAGTAGTAAAAGAGGAGGTGACTAAATTCAGAAGTCTGCTTCAACCGGCGTTGCCTGCAGCAGTAATAAAAGAGGAAGTTGATGGGGAACGTTTTGATGGTTATGGTAGGATCCACCCTGTAGAGTTCATCCTAAAGTTTGAGAATTTTGGGCTCTTTTGTGTGGCTGGGGAGAAACAGAAGAGAAAGATGGAAGGAGAAATTGGAGGAAAGACAGTCGGGGTTGCACCATATGTTATCCCAAATTTAAATATAAAACTGATCCTTGGAGCCAATTGGTTGAAACCGGTGGGGGCTATCATCAATTGGGTAAAGGAAACTCTGGGATTTACGAGCCATGAGTGGCGGATCAAGGTTGGTCTGGAGAAGGGAGGAAGAAATAGGATATGGGACCCAGGGACAAGCAGGTTGATATCGTGGGGCGATGCCAAAACTGTGCGGCACCGCAAAGAGCGCCTGGCAGGCATGGTAGGAGGAGTGAAAGAAGAAAGTAGGCAGAAGAGAAGAGAGTTGGAAGAAGCGTAAGAAGAAGCGGGGTTTAATGCTGTTTGGTGAAGGGAGGAATATTGTAAAGAAAAAAGAAGGAGAACCTGGAGAAGGCAGCTACGAGAAATAAGAGACGACATGACGGTAGAGGAAAGGCTACGACGTACGAGGTGGGGGACTTTGTTTTGGTGCAAACGCATTTTAAGTCGTCCCGAGTAAAGAAGGAAATACGAAAGTTCAAAGTGTTGTACGAAGGTCCCTATAGGGTCAAAGCCTGTTTGAGGGATAATGCTTACAAGTTGGAATATGCCGATGGGAGAGAAGTTAGTGGAACTTTCAACGTAGTATCCTTGAAGCCTTACAAATATTTCGGTCAGGAGGGGAGTGTTGGCGGGGTGTCGGACACCGGTTAGAAGGGCACACCTCCCAGCACTGCCACATCTCCCGCATCATTGATAATTAAATGTTGTCATGATTTATGTAGGTTTTCATGAGTTTCATTTAGCAATCAGTCACGGTTGGAATTTCGGAATTTGTAAGATGTTGTGTCAATAAATTAGAGAATAAAGTAACTTCAGTAGTTGGGCACAGGTTGGTGACCCATGTAGTATTGATACACAGTTGCTGGAGGCATTCTTGCTGGTTTGTGGTTCCCAGTAATTTTGGCCCCGAGGCCGGGGAATGTACTAGTGCTGTGATTGTGACAGTTTGGAAAAAGGATAGAAAGAAAACAATTTTACAACTGAAGCAATTTTTATTCAGTTTTGTATTCTTGATGTTTTGAATGTATGTTACATGATTGTGACAGTTTGGAGAAAAAAAGGTAGAAAGAGAACAATTTTACAACTGAAGCAATTTTATTTCAGTTTTGTATTCTTGATGTTTTGTATGTATTTTTTGATTTGTTTATATGTTGATGGTTTTGTAATGGCATTTGGGTATAGTCATAAGTACCTAAGATTAATTTTCCGTGAAACCACCATGTTTATTGGTAATGTTGTGAGATGATGATGTTGCTTGAGTAAATGTTGGCGCAAGATACGCTTTGTCAACCGCATCTTTCGCCACAAACCCAGCGAGGGGGGTGTAACGGAACAATCGATAGATCGATATATCGATCCTTACCAGAGAGAGCGGAGTATGAGGAGTGGAAGGGAAGATGGCGCGAGATGGTATTGTAGTGTAAGAGCGCGGACGAATAACTGGTTGTTCGATGAACTAATAAACTGTAAGTCAGCTACAGAAACTTTATTACGAGTGTCTACAGACTTGATGGCAGTGATAATTTCAGTGCAAAGTGGAGATAAGTAGGAACTGTGAGCAGTAAAGTGCGTTGCCGTTGCATGTGTGTTAGTTGTGGCGATAATTATTGTCTTGTTCATTGCTTAAACGAGCCTGACAATCTTCAGATTTACGAAGTCCGATTAACATTATTCATTTGGTGGTTTCTACGGTTTGTAGTAGTTTGAGAACATTTACGTAATAAATAAGTGTGAACTGTATTCCGGAGTGATGTTTTCTTTGCATGCTAGTAGCTCCGTTGAATGACTTTATTTCGGGTAATTTGCCCGTGGCGACTGTGGTCAATATCGAACCTGCAGCATATCTAAAGCTGCTCAGAAACTGAATGCAACTGTTTGTTTAGTAAATTGATCTGAACAGACTTATTAATTTATTTATAACCATATACGCTAACAGCCATAAATCATTTACCTGGCACTTAAGCGTTACATGGCTTAACCGTTTGGACAGGACAGTATATGTAAACCACGGGAGGAATTGTCGATAATTAGTCACAACCGGAGGTGGAATATACAAAATAATTAAGCAGTGAACGATCAACAATCAAAGCTGACAATCGAACAGTTGGTGCGAAGCGTGGTCAGAGAAGCTTGTTCTGCGATACAAAGAAATCGTGCGCAGTACACGGCAAAGACTATTTTTCTTAGAGGGCGGTGCATTCAGAGAAAGTATCAGTGCTACGTCGACAGCGACACGCAGCGGTTTTTTGGGAAACTGCTCAGTCTTCAGAAGGCACAGCAAGCGAGCGGAAATAGCAGACGACAACAACCTGTCGGGTCGAGATTTCAAACAGCTGATTGGCGTCCAAGAACGTGCTGTTCGTCGCATCGAAAGGGAAGTGAAAGATTTATTTTCAGTTTTTGTAAGAAACACAAGCCGGCAAGAATAATTAATTAATTAGCAATTTTTTTAAGAAAAAAAAAATATAAATATTTAATTGATTTGAATAATAAGTGACAAAGATTTTTTTTCTGATAACTTTTTGAAGTTGAAATGCCGGACAACTGTGTTAGATTTGCTTAGCAAATTATTTTTTCAAAAAAAAAAAAAAAAAAAAAAATTATTTTATTTTTGCTGTTAATTAGAATCGGAAAAAAAGGGATATTTAATGTGGTAGTAATAACAAACCAGATATACGCCAGCTGTAGTTGAACGGGTTTGCTTCAAGAGTTTCGATTTCATAGATAGAGATTTCTGTAGAGTTTCCGTAATTTTTTTTGGTCATTGATAGTAGTTTATGTATTCAATTGAAAGTGTATTTTATGACATGGTGTATATCTTGTTTGGTAGTTAAGTTAAGAGATTTGGAAACAGAATTTTTACCTTTTTCCTGTGCTAATGTATACTGGTGTATTCTGTTTGCTGGATTGACGGCGTTGGTTACTTCTTGTCTTTTCTACAACGGAAGATTGAATTTATTGGGTGAATATTTTTGTAATATGGCATCTGAGGGTGACGTTGGTGTGAATGGAGAGGTGGTATTGGGAGGTGAGTCCCTTGGTGACGCAACCAGTATACCCAGTGGTCAGTCCTCCCTTACTTTGTCTAATCATTTACAGTTGATGACGAGTTTTGCCAGTGAATCAGAAGTTGACAAGTCAAGAGAAGTGTTTAGGGAAAGTAATGAGGTGTCCATGTCGGAAAGGTTTCGTGCTTTCCAGGAACAATTTGTTATGTCAATTCAGTCACTTAAATCAGAATTAAATGAAAATAGGATATCACTTGAATCTAAAATGGACGAAAATAATATTTGGCTTGCATCTAAAATAGATGAATTTAGTATGACCCTTGACTCTAAATTAAAAGAAAGAAATAATTTGATTGTATCTAGCTTCAAGGAAACACTTGAATCTAAATTAAACAAAAATAGGGAGAGTATTCAACGTCTTCGGGATACTGTTGAATCGCGGCTAGGGCAGTTGAGTGAAGATTTGAACCAAAGTATGGAATCCATAAAGGGAAAAGTCAAGCTTATAGAAGGTAGCGATGACGAAAATTTGTCAGGTCAGGTAGAAGAGGTTGAGGCTTCTACTGCAGTGTGTGTGAAGGAAGGGTTACCGTTACAAGAGAAGCAAGTTGAAAGAAGTCTAGAAGGCGAGGATGAGGTAAGTGATTTGGTTTCTGAGGTCAAATCTATTACTCAAGATGTTGGTAAACTCCAGGTGTCCACTACAGCGTTGACAGAAGAGGTGGTGAAGGTAGAGGTCCCAGTAGTAGTAAAAGAGGAGGTGACTAAATTCAGAAGTCTGCTTCAACCGGCGTTGCCTGCAGCAGTAATAAAAGAGGAAGTTGATGGGGAACGTTTTGATGGTTATGGTAGGATCCACCCTGTAGAGTTCATCCTAAAGTTTGAGAATTTTGGGCTCTTTTGTGTGGCTGGGGAGAAACAGAAGAGAAAGATGGAAGGAGAAATTGGAGGAAAGACAGTCGGGGTTGCACCATATGTTATCCCAAATTTAAATATAAAACTGATCCTTGGAGCCAATTGGTTGAAACCGGTGGGGGCTATCATCAATTGGGTAAAGGAAACTCTGGGATTTACGAGCCATGAGTGGCGGATCAAGGTTGGTCTGGAGAAGGGAGGAAGAAATAGGATATGGGACCCAGGGACAAGCAGGTTGATATCGTGGGGCGATGCCAAAACTGTGCGGCACCGCAAAGAGCGCCTGGCAGGCATGGTAGGAGGAGTGAAAGAAGAAAGTAGGCAGAAGAGAAGAGAGTTGGAAGAAGCGTAAGAAGAAGCGGGGTTTAATGCTGTTTGGTGAAGGGAGGAATATTGTAAAGAAAAAAGAAGGAGAACCTGGAGAAGGCAGCTACGAGAAATAAGAGACGACATTAGAGGAAAGGCTACGACGTACGAGGTGGGGGACTTTGTTTTGGTGCAAACGCATTTTAAGTCGTCCCGAGTAAAGAAGGAAATACGAAAGTTCAAAGTGTTGTACGAAGGTCCCTATAGGGTCAAAGCCTGTTTGAGGGATAATGCTTACAAGTTGGAATATGCCGATGGGAGAGAAGTTAGTGGAACTTTCAACGTAGTATCCTTGAAGCCTTACAAATATTTCGGTCAGGAGGGGAGTGTTGGCGGGGTGTCGGACACCGGTTAGAAGGGCACACCTCCCAGCACTGCCACATCTCCCGCATCATTGATAATTAAATGTTGTCATGATTTATGTAGGTTTTCATGAGTTTCATTTAGCAATCAGTCACGGTTGGAATTTCGGAATTTGTAAGATGTTGTGTCAATAAATTAGAGAATAAAGTAACTTCAGTAGTTGGGCACAGGTTGGTGACCCATGTAGTATTGATACACAGTTGCTGGAGGCATTCTTGCTGGTTTGTGGTTCCCAGTAATTTTGGCCCCGAGGCCGGGGAATGTACTAGTGCTGTGATTGTGACAGTTTGGAAAAAGGATAGAAAGAAAACAATTTTACAACTGAAGCAATTTTTATTCAGTTTTGTATTCTTGATGTTTTGAATGTATGTTACATGATTGTGACAGTTTGGAAAAATGGTAGAAAGAGAACAATTTTACAACTGAAGCAATTTTATTTCAGTTTTGTATTCTTGATGTTTTGTATGTATTTTTTGATTTGTTATATGTGTTGATGGTTTTGTAATGGCATTTGGGTATAGTCATAAGTACCTAAGATTAATTTTCCGTGAAACCACCATGTTTATTGGTAATGTTGTGAGATGATGATGTTGCTTGAGTAAATGTTGGCGCAAGATACGCTTTGTCAACCGCATCTTTCGCCACAAACCCAGCGAGGGGGGTGTAACGGAACAATCGATAGATCGATATATCGATCCTTACGAGAGAGCGGAGTATGAGGAGTGGAAGGGAAGATGGCGCGAGATGGTATTGTAGTGTAAGAGCGCGGACGAATAACTGGTTGTTCGATGAACTAATAAACTGTAAGTCAGCTACAGAAACTTTATTACGAGTGTCTACAGACTTGATGGCAGTGATAATTTCAGTGCAAAGTGGAGATAAGTAGGAACTGTGAGCAGTAAAGTGCGTTGCCGTTGCATGTGTGTTAGTTGTGGCGATAATTATTGTCTTGTTCATTGCTTAAACGAGCCTGACAATCTTCAGATTTACGAAGTCCGATTAACATTATTCATTTGGTGGTTTCTACGGTTTGTAGTAGTTTGAGAACATTTACGTAATAAATAAGTGTGAACTGTATTCCGGAGTGATGTTTTCTTTGCATGCTAGTAGCTCCGTTGAATGACTTTATTTCGGGTAATTTGCCCGTGGCGACTGTGGTCAATATCGAACCTGCAGCATATCTAAAGCTGCTCAGAAACTGAATGCAACTGTTTGTTTAGTAAATTGATCTGAACAGACTTATTAATTTATTTATAACCATATACGCTAACAGCCATAAATCATTTACAAACCTCATAAGCGTTACAAGTACTAAACAGGAGACTCACGTTTCTGGCGATATATTAAAGAAAATGGTAAATTCCTAGTTAAAAATCTAAAATTAAACTATATATATATATATATATATATATATATATATATATATATATATATATATATATATATATAACAAAAATAAGAGAACATATTATACTCACATGAGTAACAGTTGTATAATAACAAAATTTTATTAGTACACTGTTTTAACTGATAATCTAACCCTCCTTCTGTTTATGGTTGTTTATCCAGTAATCAGAATGCAAAAGTAATAGAATATTGTATTGATCATAAGATAACAATTTGAAACAGGTAGAACAAATAAGACAAGAATAACAATTATTACATTAATAGGATTCTATAACACTACTAAAACTTAAACTGAAATCAGAATAGTTAAATTGAAACAAATAAAACAACATTGTTCACGATTATTAAAATCCATAAAGATTTCAGGGTCATTAAATGTAAAAACTATAACTAAATACAAGACGAAATAAATTTCTTGCAGACCAAATGCCTTGTAACTCGCTCAGATAAAGCTATATAAGAAAATAATTCCTGAGAGTTTTAAAAATAATCGTGCATTACAATGTTTTCACTGTGTTTACAAAACAAGCAATTAAAAGTAAAAAGAATTCTGAAATTAAACCTCTTGATATTGTGTAAAGGTGTTCTTCATGTCTATATGAAAACAGATTTACTCTGGGTTTTGTAGGCACCAGAAAGGACAAAGATCTTCTAAAAACTATCCCGAAAATGAACCTTTCCCAGAGTGAACGTTTTGATGACTTTTAAGATTACCCAACTGTATAAAAGATTTCCCACAAACTTGGCAAGAAAACGGACGCTCACCAGTATGAAGCATTTTATGTTTCTTAAGATGATGTGGATATGTAAAAGATTTGCCGCAGACGTCACAGTGAAATGGCCATTCACCTGAATGTATTCTTTGATGTTTTTCATATCATGAAACGCCGCAAACGATTTTTTACACATTTCACAAGAAAACGGGCGTTCACCTGAATGAAGCTTCTGATGACGTTTAAGATTACTAGACTGTGTGAATGGGCGTTTACCTGAATGAATTATTTGATGAGTTTTAAGATTACTAGACGATGTAAAACCTTTCCCACATACTTCACATGAAAACGGGCGTTCACTGGAATGACTACTTTGATGATATACAAGCTGACTGGATATTGCGAAAGATTTTCCACAAACTTTACAAACAAACGGACATTCACCAGTGTGAACTCTTTGATGGTTTTTAAGAGACTGTGATTGTGTAAAAGATTTGCTGCAAAATTCTTAATTAAAAGGTCGTTCACCTGAATGAATTAATTTATGTGTTTTTATGTATTGAAACGAAGAAAAGAATTTTCCACACACATCGCAACGAAACAGCCGTTCTTTAGAATGACACTTTTTATGATTTTTAAGGTAATGAGACATTGTAAAAGATTTTCCACATACTTCGCAAATAAACGGACGTTCACTTGAGTGAGTCTTTTTATGATTTTTAAGGGTACTAGACACTGTAAAAGATTTTCCACACACATCACAAGAAAAATTGCATTCACCTGAAAGACTTGTATAGTGTAATTTCAGAGAATTGGGGCGCTTAAATGATTTCCCGCAAACTGTACAATCAAACGGCCGCTCATGTGAATGAATTCGTTGGTGTTTTTTAACATCTGCACTCTGAATAAAACATTTTCCACAGAATTCACAGGAAAACGGACGATTACCTGAATGAATCATTTGATGAGTTTTAAGATATCCAGACAGTGTGAAAGATTTTCCACATACATCACAAGAATAGGACCGTTTATCTGAATGGGTTAATTTATGAGTTTTAAGATTACGAGACTGATTAAACATTTTTCCACAAATCTCACAGGAAAACTGACATTCACCTGAATGGATATTTCGATGTATTTTAAGAGAAGACGACGCTGTAAAACATTTTCCACAAACTTCGCAAGAAAACAAGCGTTCACCTGAATGTAAAATTTGATGTGTCTTTAGGTTTCCTGGATGTGAAAACGATTTTCCACAGATTTCACAAGAAAATTGTAGTTTATCTGAGTGAATCAACTGATGAATTTTAAGATTTCCAGGAACAGCGAAAGATTTCCCACAAATTCCACAAAGAAATGGGCGGTTACCTGAATGAATTCGTTGATGTTTTCTTAAACCATTGGAGTGCGCAAAGGATTTTCCACATTCTTCACAAGAGAATGGGCGTTGACCAGAATGAGTCATTTGATGTCTTTTTAAATCAATAGATTTTGCACATACTTCACAAGAATATCGGTATTCGGATGAATGTATCTTTTGATGCTTTTGAAAAACAGTAGACTGCATAAACGATTTTCCACAAATCTCACAAGAAAATCGTTGTTCCTGTGAATAGTTATGACAGACTTCATCAGGGAATTGTTGTATAGACAAATCACTAGTCTTATGACTTTTAAGATCAAAAGACTGATTGGAAGGGTTTCCTTTTTTTTCATGTGTAGTGGAATATATAAAAGAGATTGTAGAGACTTTAGTTTGAAATGGATATTCACTTGAATGGATTCTATGATGAGTTTTAAGATCGTCAGATGGTGGTAAATATTTTCGACACAGTTTATTGCTACTTCCCTCATTGAATATTCTAGTATTTTTTGGTATTCTTAACTTGTGACTGTTTCTGTAACTTTCCAATGGTTCTTCCTGTGTGATATCTCTTATAGGTTCATCCATAAAGAGTTTCTGCTTGTAATTGTGATTTTCATTATGACAGTTATGGCCATCTCTAAAAAAATAAAAATAAAACAAAGGTCTTATTAACAACACACCACAGAAACTAGTTCACAAATTAGTCTTAAAATTAATAAGGTAATATAAAAATGGAGTACATAAAAGATATATATTAATTACATATATGTTTTTCAACAATAAGTGGTAGATAATGCTATTTAAAAGTAAATATTATCAATTATAGTGGCCTGTATTGTTTCTCAATAAATAGTTAGAGGTTGAGATCACTGGAGAATGGTAAAGGACTGGGGTCAAGGAAAGAAATTGAACTTTTCCACTGGCTTTTGAAAGGACCATCCTGTCATCCATGTGGAGTGATTTCAAAAACTATTCTGTAAGGCCAGTCTGGGATTCAAAATTCTATATTTGTGAATCCCAGGCCAGAGCATTACCATGCACACATCATGCTTTAATAAAAATCATTAATTTTAAAAACACCTAGGAAAGAATGAAGAAGATACAACACTGTAAATGAAAACACCGTCTATCAGCAACTGGTTTTATTGATATAGGCCCAGACGCATTTTGCCCTTGTGGAATGGGGCATCATCAGTGACTGTGGATGTATATACACGTTGTTGTTACCAAATTACAATATTAATATACATAACTAACTAATAATAAACTACATTCTACTTACGACTTATGGTTTAGGCAGTTACATGATACATCCACAGTCACTGATGATGCCCCATTCCACAAGGGCGAAACGCGTCTGAGCCTATATCAATAAAACCAGTAGCTAATAGACATTGTTTTCATTTACAATGGTGTAACAAGCAACTGCGGAAGGATCACCAATATACCATGTAAGATACAAAACAGTTAGACAACTACATATTAAAATACTAACATGGTATAACCAATCAATCTGTGAAACCCCATAGAATCAATAACAATTTATTCTTAATAAATAACTTTACAATACCAATTAAAAGTTGATATAATCATTGTTTACACAATGATTAGAAGTTGTAAAATTGTTACTAAAAATGTAATTTCATGTATCATATGTCTGGAATTAGTAGACGTCTGGAATTAGTAGACATAATTATTCTATCAAGAATGGAGTCCATTATAAAAAATATGTGACTTCTGGTTAATGTGGCAGTAGTTTTGTTCCCTACTCAGAACAATAGCTAATATCATAACAGACATATAACATTAAATAATTTAATAACTGCATCTCTCTTTACAAATATCATTCAAGAAATATTTATTGCTAGTTTTTAAAAAGTTATCAATTTGCTCAAAGTTAAAATTTATTATAATACAGCATTATTACTTTCAAATAAATATTTATGCTCATAAACTAAAATAATGATTGAAATAAATTAAAATTTTAGAGAAGGACTGTGCTACAAAAAAAATGATTTTATGTATCATTACTTTTGAAATTTTTCTATTAATTGCACTGCCATATTAGAACTAATTTTTGCACATTGGTTTTAAATTATTGTTACACTAAAAGCAGGGAAATACAAAAATCCCAGCTTCAATCTACTTACCTGTAATATTTTCCATCTAAATTATCATTCATATGATTTAAAGGTTTAAATTTGGAGTTTCCAGTGTATTTGTAATTATTTGAAATGTGTACATCAGAAAATCAAATCATATTTCTAGTGTGACTAAAATGATTTGTTTTAACTATGCATTTTGAATTCTGATTTCTGATAAGATGTGTGATATAGCTAACTGTTAACATGTTTAAATAAACTGCTTAGCAAAATTTTAGCTACTGTCTTGCCCGAGAAAAAAAAGCAAATGGTAAGTACTGAAACAGATCACTGCAGTATGAGAAAAAATGTTAAATGTATGGAAGGGCAGGAATTGTTCTGACTATTTTTGGATTTGAAAAATTATTTAAATAACAGAACTATAGTGTCTGGGAGTTCGTTAGATTTAATTTGTCTTAAACAGCAGCTTGTTAGAAGATTAGATAGAGAGTCAATACAATATCAGAGTCATTTGTTGGTTACACTGTAGTTAAAATAAGAACATTACTCATTCCAAAATACTATATAAAACATAACATTAAATTAATTCTATATAAAACATAATGATATGAATTTGCATTGATTTTTATTTTGGTGTTGCAGTCAATAATACTCTTATATATGGAAAAGCTTTTGATAATGTTAGGTGGGACAAGATGTTCAAATTTAAAAAAAAAGTCATTCTAAAGTATCAAGATAGAGGAATACTCTATAAACTATATAAGAATCAATTGGCTGTAATAAAAGTAGAGAATCACGAGAGACATGCATCAGTTAAAAAGGGTGTGAGACAAGGTTGTAGTCTATCCCCGTTAATATTCAACTTGTATGTAGAAGAAGCAATGAAGAAAGTCAAAGAAAAATTTCCATGTGGCATAAGTTTTCAGGGAGAAAAAATCAGTATGCTACGATTTGCTGATGACATTGTCTTGTTAGCAGAGAGGGCTGAGGATATTGAGAAGTTACTGAATGGCATGAACAAAATACTGAAGGAAGATTTTGGACTGAATATAAATCAAAGTAAGACAAAAGTAGATGAATTGTAGCAGAAATGATACCAATACTAGCAGATTGAATATAAAAATAGGATCGGATGCAATAGGAGAAGTGATCGAGTTCTGTTACTTGGGAAGCAAAATTACAACTGATGGCCGAAGCAGGAATGGTGTTAAAAGCGGAATAGCAATAGCAAAAAGAGCCTTCATGAAAAAGAGAAACCTTTTAGTTTCAAATATTGATCTAGGAATTAGAAAGAACTTTTTAAAACTCTATGTGTGGAGCACAGCACTTTACGGTAGCGAAACATGGACTATAGGAACACCGGAAAGAAAGAAATTTGAAGCATTTGAAATGTGGTGCTACAGAAGAATGCTGAAAATTAGGTGGAGAGACAAAGTAAGAAATGAACGAGTTTTGGAGATGATGGGTGAGAAAAGAAGTTTATGGAAGAAGCTTACAGGAAGAAGAGACAGACTGGTAGGTAATATTTTGAGACATGCCGGATTGGTTAATTTGTTAGTGGAGGGAACAGTCGAAGGTAAGAACTGTAGAGGAAGACAGAGATTAAAATTTATGAAGCAGATTGTTGAGGACGTGGGTTGTAAGGGGTATGTAGAAATGAAGAGGTTAGCACAGGATAGGAAGGGATGGAGGATTGCATCAAACCAGTCTAAAGACTGACGACAGCAAAAAAAAAAAAAAAAAAAAAAAAAAAAAAAAAAAAAAAAATATACTTTAGTGCACTTACGTTATATATACACAGGCAAATTATAGGCGCAGATATTTGTAAACTTAAAGAAGAATGTCAATTTTAACAATTTAATGAACAATTTGATGAAGAACTAATGTCTTCCAATTTTTACTGGTACAATTGATGTTTGTTGAGCTGATGTAGTTAAATAAAAATATATGAAGCCTACCAATCAATTATTAACCCTTCTCCTACAGATCTAATGTTAAATACCAATCTAGGCAGCCACATTTTGGTATTATAGTGTTCTTGAAATCACTCAACTAACTTCAATTATTCATTTATCTCTAACCATTTTTTTTTTTTTTTTTTTTTTTTTTTTTTTTTTACCGAGCGTGGCGGTGTAACGGATAGCGTTCTCGCCTCGCATTCGGGAGGACGGTGGTTCGATCCCCGTCCGGGCATCCAGATTTGGGTTTTCCATGGTTTCCCAAATCATTCCAGGCAAATGCCGGGATGCTTCCTTCAAAAGGCCATGGCCGAATTCCTTCCCATTCCTTGACCCCATCCTTGCCCCCCATCCTTTCCCGTCTCTAAAGACCTCGATGTTGAGAGACGTAAATACAATAAAAAAAAAAAAAATCTAACCATTTTTTTTTCTTTTTCTAGTTATGCCTTTTTATTTTACGTTATTAGAGACAACATCAAATAAACAAATTGCCATCCTATCACCTCTAATAAACAAACAGAACTTTATCTATTTCCAGTACTAGATTTTAGGTTCATACATATCTTCAACCAGTGATAATCACAATAGACTTCCATTTTATTGCACATCTTGAGATCACTCTAGTTAATCATCTCATTGTTTCAATAAATATGACAGGAACAAATTAGTACAGAAATAAAATCATCTTACCTTTTTTGTGAAATTCTGTTGGTATTTATGTGATCATGTAGTGTGGCAAGATCTTCAAATACTTCAGAACAATAATCACAGACAAATAATGGAGGGCAAACAGAGGAGATATGGTGGAATGCATGTTTGATTAGAGAGTACCAAGATAACAAAGTCTCACCACAATGTTTGCATATCTTGGATGGTATCCTTACATATACGTTATGACTGTATACATGTCTTATCAATGAATCCCGTGTATTTAGGAGATTAAGGCACATGACACATGTGTACTGCAATAGCCTGGCAACTGATGTGGTCCTGTAGCTCTTCTCATGAAATGTACTAACACTGCTCACATCAGATTCAACTGAAAGTCCACTTGTATTTGTCTGCCTATATGAAGAATTCTCATCCATACTACCATCCACCTTTATACAGTTCTGAATTATAATTTTCTGTTGCAATTTAGCTTTTGACCTACAAAAAGATATAAAAATTTACAGTTTCTTTAAAAAGGGACTAGTAAAAAAAAAAAAATACAGAAGAATCACAACATATTTATGTAATTCTAAAATACAATGGAATTAGAATTATTTTCAAAACAAAGCTAAAGGGTAAAGTACAGTAATATTGATATGATTAATGAGTCTAGAGTACCAATAAATGTTAAATAGAATCAAATATGACATTACAATAGTCATTTATCTACAAGGAATACAGGTAATTAAAAAAAGTTTAAAATATTTAAAAGGTGATAGTATCCATCAAAATAAAACAAAAAATGTCTAATATATATTAATTTTCAAATGCATACTCTTGAAGTAGTTACCTGTCTATGGCAATTCATTCCTCAGCTCTTTGGTATTAGGAATCACATACTTTTCTTGGTTGGTACTGTATGTCATTACATAGAGGACAAACCAGGACAGTTTCATAGAGTAATTCCTTGCGCCAAAGGACTTAGGCATGTATTGTATTGGATGTGTGTCAAATTGTGGACTTGTTACTAACTAAAGTATGTATTTGGAACAAATGTTTATTACTCATTTTGATGCATAATATCACCTGCTAAAATATTTTACTCTTTTTTAACACCCTGTAGAAATTGTAGGTCTGGGAATTGGTAAAAAAAAAAAAAAATATTTGATAAAGAAACAAATAGTTGTGCATACCTCTTCAGTTAAAGAAAAAAGTTTATAGACGCACTTTATAATGGAAAAAAGAAATATTTTGACCTGCTTAAATTTCTCTACAGCTATTTCAGCATTTTTTAAGAGCCATCTCTTCCACGAGATCTGTTTTCACCTAGTTTAAGATGTCAAATGAGCCTTAAACAAATGATTAACTTATTTTAAATCGTTTCAGCACACTTTAATTACTATTTTATAATTTAATTAATTAACATTCTATATTTTAGTTTCTAGTCAGTCTATAGTTAAAGTTTTCGAATACTGTTATAGATTGTTCCATTATATTTCATAAGCGGCGTTTTTAGCGATCAATGAGTTCAATGAACTTTAGTTGATGTGCAGTAGTAATTTAGATGTTAGAAGTTTTATAGCATTGTGTAATAATTCTTCAGGCATTAATTTAAGCAATAACCAGCGTTTTATAATCTTTAATAATGCTCTGCTGTAGATATAATTTTTGATCACATGCTGAAAACGTTGTACACAAGTTCAATCTATTATGAATAACTAAAGAAATGTTTTGACTGTCAACATTTCATTACAGTTGAGTATTAAACATTACACTAACTTATGAAACCATTTCTTATGTAATATTTTAGAAATTTGTAAAATAATGGTATTTCAGTATTATTTCAATGATACAAAATTAATAGAGGATTTAAAAAGTCAGAAAATATGTTAACTGAAATTACCCATCATAAAAATCCTAGATTGTGTTGTTTGTTTTCTGTCTGCCCTAGATTGGTGGCACTGCACTCATACACAACAACAGTTCATACTATGTTACAATGCGCTTGTTACAATACAAGAATACAGGAAATATGGACCATATGCGCTTAAAAATATATTTCATGAATAAAATAATAGTAAAGAAATATTTGTTTGTACAGATAACATGTAGAAAATAAATGTGTTGTATAACTGTAGGGTAGTTAGCGAAAAACAGAGTTTCCTAACTGAAATAAATTACATCCTTGAATAAAATCTTCTTGGGTACCTAGCCGAGTTGGTCCATCGATAAAACACGACGTTTCAGTGGTCACAATTCTGCCACCACTGTTAAGTGACTGCTGGCGTTTCTGAGAGAATAGCAGGTTCTGCCAACGCCGTAGGCGTTGGCTGTATTGGGGAAGGGGTAGCTGTCACCCTTATTGGTGACATCTGCCCCTACATTTTGTTTTGGACATGTTGACATTTCTGTTGACAGTTTGTCATTGCCTGCTGTTCAGCAGAGTTTCTTTCAGTATGTAGGTTTTTTTTTATTATTTTTTTATCTACAACAACTCCAAGAATGGACCATGAAGTGGAGAGTTCGCATCAATGCAGAGAAGTTGCAGTCCATCATATTTCACCGGCGTGGAACCCCAAGCCACTCCAGCTGAACCTGTTCAGTGGCAGAATCCCACTACTGACGGTCATCCCCTACCTGGGGGTCCACCTCGACGAACGCTGAGTGAGGCAGCAGGTACAAGACTCAAACAGGTGAAGAATAACATGCTCTACGAATTAGCGCTGGTGCGGAGTCAGGTCTACAGCCACTGTTACAGACCGATCATCGAATAAGAGCTGCAGGGGGTACTATTCACCATAAGAAGCTGCAGGTACTACAAAAGAGGCGCTGAAAGACCGAACTGCCCCATCGCTTCCCGACGGCGGATCTACATGCGCTGGCCAACACACCCCTACTACGAGACAGACTCAGGACAGTAGCCCACCTGTTCTACCAGAAAGCAGCCACATCACAAAATGAGCTGATCAACAAGATTGGCCACTACGACGCAGACGACTACAGACACCCGAGGCCGAAAGCAATGCTTACATAAGATAAATAATAAAATAAAAATACTGCTGCCATTAGTTTCTAGAGGCGCTTATATACCACTCAAAGTCCACACACGTCATCCTTTTTCAGGTCAGCGAATGGCTACTGGCTGGGAACAATTGGCTACTAGCAGGAAGCTTTACTATTGGCGGAAGCCATCAGCTGCTGGCGGGTACTGTTGATAGGCTGTGTACTTTCCATAAATCCTGCTGCAGTCTCATTTTCAGGATTAATGGGCTCCAGGCCTTACTTAACCGATATCTCTGGAAATGAGGTCATCTGAGATACGGATTTCGAAGGCTTCAGAGAAAATTCTATCCCAATAACCTTTCATTCGTGCGAAAATTCTTTTCGCCTCGAAAGGCAAAGTTATTTGGATAGTACTTTCTCTTCACATGGTATATAAGCGGCTCTATATTACCGGCAGGATTTGTGACCACCGAAACATCGCGTTTTACCAATGGACTAACTCGGCTAGTTTCACGAGATTTCATTCATTTTCAACGCAGGAAACATCTCTATACTACATCCTTGCAGATTTATCTTAGTTTGCTTATTTATAGATCGTGGTTTTTTACTGGCATTCAAAGTAATCAATAGAGGTTAGATATCTTTTAATGATCACAGCTATACATCCTTAACTGGAATAAAATTAATTCAGCATGGCAAGGTGTATCTTATAATGATTCAACAACGAAAATTCATCATAAAACCTATATGTATAATTGCAGCAAGAAATAAAATGATTCAAATTTCTCGCTCTATTCGCCTGGTGTTATAAATGAAATATTAATAATATATGAAATGACTTTTTGGAAGACAAAAAATAACCTTTCAAACTGTGAAAAACACCACACAAAAACATTCAAATACATTACAACAACATAAATAAAACTTATAAATATACAGCAAATACGAACTATTTATCTCGTAACGTGGTATTTGAATGTATGATCAAGTAATTCATTGTGCCAAATAAAATTGGTATACTCCTAAACTGTACATTTAAACACAGCAATTTATATGTCACCACTCATAGAAAGTTATGTAAATAAATTACACCACAAATTTAGATTATTAACTATGTATACATTTTCATTGTAAACAAGTAAGGTAAAGTATCCTAAACCAATTATATACCTCTTCTCAAGGATCAGTTAGGCACAGGCTACAAGGTCACAAGTATTTTCACCCTGTGAAATGTTAGGGCAAGAGGCTGATGATATAGGATCAATTTTTAGGGATTACACCAAGGAAGATAATCAGAGGTAAACCTAATAGTATTAATAGGAATGCTACGTGTGCCCCACGTTCGGAAACACTGGTATAGAGTGTTACCAGAGGAAGTAAGTGAAGGGGGTACAGCATACTAGTGTGGAACTCAAGCTATGATTGGCCACAGTTGAACCACGACGAACGAACAATTGAGGTTTGTGACACCACGGTTTTGTCTGTGACATCACTAGGCACTTTGGGCAGCCCCTCCACCCTGCTTCTGCAATTTGCCACACTGTGAGGTGGAAAAAATGGATACTAAGGCGCTAAACGGGAAAGGAATTGGTTCTGTCTTGAGAGTTGTGCCTATGGACACCACTGGTAGGTGGGATTTCACTAGACATTGCCTACACTTAAATACAAGAATACTTTCTGAGTTGTTAGCTAAATCTATAAGGTAGTCCATCTCCAGTAATGATGGGGTCAGGTCTGCACTTTTCTTGGTATAGGTGCTGCTAGTGGGTGGATAAAAATGTGATCTAAGGAATACCTATCATAGCTGCACAATGGTAAAAATCACTAATGTTAAAGAAATAGATAAAGCTGTGAAATAATAAAAAATGAGGGAACAACTGGAAAGACTAAGGGTATGTTGAAAGTATCACAAAGCTGATAATAAGGGTGTTACTGGATGATCTATAGAAGTATAATGCATAAAGTAGCAGAATTTTCAAATTTAATAGAGAAGTGTGAACCAATATATGGGGTAGAGTCTTGGTTAAAATAAGGAGTACAAGACAATCAGCTTTCCCCTAATGGTTACAGAGTGTATCACACAGATAGAGTAGTAATTGGCAAAGGAGCATTCATATCTATTAGCAAAGACTATTACAGTTTTCTGGTGTTAACTGATCATGACCATGAGTTATAAGGAGTAGATTTCTGGGGTGATAAAAAAGAAAAATTTAGGGTGTTACCTGCTTACTGTAGTGGTAGAATGAATGATGAAGATGATGCCCTTGAAAAAAATTAAATCCATATTCACAGTTTAGAGGAGAGTGAAGAATGGTTATTATCAGTGAGGTTCAAATTTACAAGGTATCAACTGGGTAATAAATAAGAGTATTTATACAAGGGAACTGAGATTTACAAATATTTAGTATGGGAGTGAGGCTTTCCACCAGTGGTAGAGCAGAACACAAAGGGAACAAATATATTGGATATCTTTCTAATAAAAGCTGATGAAAATCTTGTGAGGTGTCAAGTAACGGAAAGAATATGTGATCACAATACAATCCTAATAGATATTAGGGAATTTAATATACCAATGGCCAAAATTGAAGGCAAAAATATGTACAGTTACAAAAAGGCACAAATTTTAGAACTGAAGAGATATTTCATAAAAAGATTCAGCAGAAGGAACGATCGCACAAATACAGCGGAGGTATAGGATAAGTACTGGTGAGGGGGTTAGTGAAAAGGGAACATTGTCGAGTTACTAGATGGCAAGGCAGTAGGGAACACTTAAAATATCTAAACAAGCAATTATTAACTACAAGGAGGGTTGCTAAAGAGCAATCACTGAATGAAGTATCTAAAAATTTCTGTGGCTATGCTAGAAAACTGAGGGGAAGGTAAGGTATTCAGACAATTGTACACATTAATGGAGAAGTAGTTGAAGAGGATAAGGAAAAGGCAGAAATAATGACTAGTTTAATGAGACTATTGTGAACTATCATCCTGGATTGTGAGGGAATAAATCCGAAGAGTGCATGTATATACATAGAAATAAGGAAGCTACTAAATTTGAAATAGACCTATCAGGATATTATAAACCAACTGTGACAGATAAAGAGCGGAAAGAGGCCAGTGTAGATAACAGTACTACAGATGCATTAAAGACAGTGGGATACAATATTGTACCTTATATTAAATTTTTATTTAAAATGATTCTGGACTCTTGTAGCTTACTAGTGAACTGGAAAAGAGCTATAGTAATACTGGTTCATAAAGGAGGGTCAACAAACAGGGTTGAGAACTACAGGTCAGTTAGTTTGATATCAGTGATAGGCAAAATGATCGAAGGACTGATACCCAGCTACATCAGAATAGTCTATGCAGCAAGAAACTGGTTTGCAAATCAATAAGTTAGCTTCAGGCAAGGTATTTATATGAATCTCAGATGGTGGGCTACATGCAGGAGATTTTAGATGAATTGAATCAAGAGAGACCTAGTTCATGATGTAGTGCTAGATCTTTCCAAGGCATATGACAGAGTGATCCAAGAAATTATATTAAATAATGAATGAAAAATTGATTTTTCTGGGTAGAGGAATTCTTAAAAGGCACAAAGCAAAGCATTGGAGTAGGAAACAAAGCATCAAAAGATCTGGAAGAAAGTATGGGAGTGCCACAGTGTAGTGTTTTGGCACAACTGCTATTTATCATTGTAATGAATGATTGTATTAATGGTTTACAGTTTAAAATTTAGATTGTTTGCAGATGACATAATAATATATAATAGGATCAAAATGGGAGATGACTGTGAACAGCTGCAAGGTGACCAGGATAGAATGTTTAACTGAGTAAGTCAACATGGAATAAAGATAAATGTTGAGAAGAGTCAGCTTATTAGGTACACAGATAAAAAAATCTACAGGTTATTTATGATAATAGAGTGGGGACAGAATTTATTTTTGAAGGCTTGAAGTGTAAATATTTTGCCATAATGTTTGATAATAAACACAAATGTGCAGCACGTTTTCGGAAGGTGGTAAGATAAGGTTAAAAAATCCTTCATTTACTGGAGAGGGTGATTAGAAAATTTAATTTAATTGCAATGGAGCACAGGCTCCAGTGGCAATTTCCCTACACACCCATCTTCCCCCTATCCTGCACCCACCTACATTTGCCTTCTACAAATTTTATCTTTAAATTCTTTCAAAGTTTTCAGTAAATTATTCATCATTTCTCTTGGTAACTCATTCCAATCCCTGACACCCTTACCTAAAAAAGAGAATCTACCCACACCGTTGTGCCTAAAATCGAGTGCCAGCTTGTGGTCATGGTCATCTTTTCCCTTCCATGCACTACTTTTCATACCTATTGCAATATCTTTCCATGCCTCATCGCCAGTATATGCCCTGTACACTCCCATGACCCTCCTCATCCTCCTTCTGTCTTCCAATGAATCCCATTTCAGCTCCTTTATCATATCCGTCACTGATTGCATTCTGCAGTAATTTCCAGAAACAAATCTAGCAGCCCTTCTTTGCACCCTCTCCAACTCCTGTATTTGATACGTAAAATAAGGGACCCATACTACACTACCATATTCGAGTAATGGTCTCACCAAAGTTTTATAACCCAATTCCTTTACTTCTCCCGTACATCCCCTCATCACTCTCTCCAACAAGTGCAGAATTTTGAAAACTTTTCCTACCACCTGTCCAATGTGTCCTGCCAGGTTAAGCTTGTTATCAAAAAGTAATGCCAAGATATCTACATTTCAAGTCTTCAGCAAGCAATTCTTTCCCCACTTATTTTCATAATTAACCTTTTTTTTATTTGTGTATCTAATTAGCTGACTCTTCTTTGCATTTATCTTCATCCCTTGTTTACCAACCCAACTAGATATCCTGTCCAGATCACCCTGCAACTGTTTACAATCCTCTATAGTTTTGATTCTTTTGCATTATGTCATCTGCAAACAATCTAATTTCAGATAGTAAACAATCAACACAATTATACATTAGAATAATGAATAGCAATGGTCCCAATACGGTACCCTGTGGCACACCCATTTTTACTTTAACTTCTTTTGATACTACATTTCCTAACCTAACTTACCAACCTCTTTAACCTCCTCACTTCCTATTATAGTTCATTAGGTTCTCTACTTCTCTAATTATCTGCCTTGGAATAAATGTTTCTTCCCCCTTTCTTATTATCTACTTGAACTCTTCCCACCTTGACTACTGTACTTGAGCCTTCCTTCCATTTGCTGAATTGTTCTCTGAAATATCTCTTCAAATTCGAAACCTGTGCCTTTTTATAATTGTACCTATTTCCCCCTTCAACTTTGGCTGCTGGATTACTGAATCATCTAATATCCATCAGAACTGCTGCATGATCACTTATTCCTTCAGTTACTTGATACCTCAAAAGGTTTTGATCGGGCTTAATTAGAAAAATATCCAAAATATTTTGCCCCTAGTGTTTTGCTCAACCACTTGTGTAAGTCCTCCTTCCCTTACTAAGATATTTGCTAATCTTTGTTCCCTTGTGTTATTTATCTTATTTCCTTCCCAGTTTATACCTGGTACATTTAAATCCCCACCGATGATGATCATTCTATTCTCACCTCTGAAATCCGAGTAGGAATTTAATTTCTCCCCAAGAGCCTCATCCTCTTCTGTCATTCCTCCACTGCGGTAAACAGCCAACACTCTGATTTTTTCTTTTTTATTTCCCCAGAAATCTACACCAAGTATCTCATGGTCTTGATCTATGAAATCCAGTGAACTTTGGCAGTTTTTGTTAACTAGTATGAAAACTCCTCCACCAATTGCTCCCCTATCTCTGTGGTACACTCTGTAACCATCAGGAAAATCCTCACTGTCTAGTACTTCTTCTTTTAACCCACTCTCTACCCCAATTATTACTTGTGGTTCATGTATCTCTATTAAGTTTGCAAAAGAGAAGTTAAAAGTTAAAGAATTGTGTTACAAAACTTTGGTTTGAACATTGCTTCAATATGGTGAAGTAGTTTGAAGCCCAAATATTGGCTATCACATCCAGGAGTTGGGTGGTGTACAAAGGAGAGCAGCCAGATTAGTTAGTGTAAACTACTGCAGGACCCAGTCAGTAACTGATATGACAAAGTCAACTAAATTGGGAGTCAATAGAAGACAGGATAAGGGTGAAGAGAGTGCTCAGAGTGTGCAGGGTGTATGTTGGTGATGGGGTTTGGTAGGATATTGGTCAAACAATAAGGAATAGTACATGGAAGGGAAAAATTGACCATTGGCCTTAAGCTGGCACTCAATTTTATTAATATATGAATGGTAAAATTTTTGGGTAAGGGTATCAGGGAATGGAATAAGTTACCAATATAAGTAGACACTGTATGTATATAAGACAGTAACAGTAAGAATACTAAGAACAGTGTAATTACATTTTTGCTAAGAAATACATAGAAAATAATTATGACTAGCACATTAATAACAGAAAATAATAACTAGTGATGTGAGTGAATGCATTGCAGTGGTTTTCATGATCTGAACATCACTGATCGTCGTTCAATGTCATACTGATGGATAAAAGATGTTTAAAAAACGTTAAGAAACTTTCAGTAATTAGGTAAACTTCACATCTGTGCTACACAGAAGAGAAAGTTGTTGAATAACACAAACTACGATCAGAAATCCAGTTTTACTGAGCCAAATACAACATAATAACTATTACCAGATACAGACTACAGTGTTTCTGATACACCGCTGCACACAATCAGTTTCAATGCCTGCAATACATAACTGAGTTGCCACACAGTCACAGGAAAACTGGGGCAATGTCTTGAAAAAGTTTAAGATGTAAGAAATACAAATTAATGCAAAAGGTAGTCTTAAGGAGTCACTGAACCTCGATAAAATAAAGTGCTCCTTCAAATACAACTGCGCAGTGTTAAAAGACAGGCTGACGACCTTGCTCCTGTGCTTAAATCGATTAAAGTACACAGATTTACAAATAAGGCAAACATCATTACAGCTCTGCGTATATAAACTGAGGTGCAAAATGTGTTAATTTAAAACTTCTCCACTAACCACATGAATAACATTTTACTGTACGATTGAAAGCAGCAAAGGATACCAGCGTATTTGGAAAAACAGCTAAAAGAAATTGCTCTACTCTAAGCATTGACACACAGACAAAAAATAGATACCTGTATCTTGATTGGTGTTGTTTGCACTTACTGTCTTCGTGTTACCCAGCTTTTCCTTTTTAGAAACAGGACGATATATTGCTGAAAGGCAAACGGTCACACAACTTGCAACTAAATCAGCTGATCGCAAAAGGATTAAACTACAAAGACACTGCACTTCAAATTAAATCGGTCGATTCGCCAGACTAGGTAATAGCTTTTATAAAAACAAACTCGAATGTGTTTTGTAGTTAATTTTAATTTGTTAGTGCCCTCTTCCTCTCAACAGATTTTGAATACACTTTTTCAATATATGTAATCATTGGTGAAATTTACTGGTATTTTGTATACAAAAAAATATCCTGTAGTTTTGCTACATTCCGAGTGTTATGTTTGTTCCTACTTTTATCTCCTAACATAAATCGAAGACACAAAATATGATTAAACTTATGCATGTAAATATATACACAAATGAATTTTTAGAATGGCTTAACAGTATTTTAATAATAATTATAACACTAACGATAAACCATAGTTGATGCGGGTCTGTAAGTAGTAAGTCCGCTGCGATAATCATAATTTGTTGGGACCTAACCCATGGAGGAAGGAATAAATGGAGACGACGCAAGAGACCTTTACCACGCATGGGCGTGAAGCAGGCCGGCGGAGGAGTGGGGGGGCATGGCCGGAGTGGTGGGGCTTGACCGCTTCCCAACAAACACGGGGAATATGTACAAACACCTCAAGGGGACTCTAGGATAAACGTGACGCCGCAATCTGGTGATGGATTATTATGTAACTCGATGAGACAAATAAAAAATGAAGAATAAAATTTTTTGATATCCTGCTTAGTTTTCGAGATATTCTGTCTCAAATGCGAAATGGTTTTGGTTGAAATTCAGAAGAAACAATTATTTAAAGTCAAATTTTATGATGAATTTTTATTTAAAAAGACGAGACAAATAAAAAATAAAGAGTAAAATTTTTCGATATTTCACCTAGTTCTCGAGATATACTGTCTCAAAAGTGAGGTGTCTTGAGTTGAAACGCAGAAGAAAAATTTCGCAAAAGTCAAATTTAATGATGGATTCTTATGTAACACGACGAAAAAACTCGATAATAAGGAATAAATGTTTTCGATATCTTGCTTAGTTTGGGGGATATACAACATCCAAATTGAGGGGTTTAGGTTTGGATGCAGGCTGGACCAAAAATTAATACTGTCAAAGCCACAATGATTACATGGTTGACATGCAGAATGGATATTTCAGTTTTATTACTACCACTTGTGGTTAGTCTGAAATGTGTCCTAGACCAGAAAAAAAGTAAGAGGACCCACTCTAGGGATGAACAACCCAGACATTTTGTAGGCTGGTACCAGAAATAAAATGTTTATTCAGTCACCTTAATGAACATTCTCTTGATCAAGATGTGTTGTCTAATTTCACAGCCCTACTTATTAGGACAATTGTAAAAAAATTATCTCTCAGTTAGATTTAGATACGGGGGGGGGGGGGGGAATGTTGTACAAAAAAAAGAGACTAAATTAGAAACACATTCCCCAAATTGATTTTGTTCAAAGGCCAATAACTTCTTTATTTATGAAGCCCATTTTTATTTCTGCATGAACCTGTTTCGACATAAATAGATGAGAAAGATTTCAAAATCGGTAAAAATAGGTATAGACGTATTTACAAACAGAAACAAGTCTTATATGAAGCTTTAAAAATAACCTAAGTCAATGGCCTGAAATAGCTATTTAAAAAATTAATAAAACTCACAGCTTCTCACATAACAGTTAATTTCATCATCCATTGTCAGTATAATCAGCAACGTGACGAAAGAAATCGTAATAGTAAATTCACTGAATCGCGAAGTAAAACACGCCCCTTTAAATCTCATTTTAAACACTCGTTAAAAATAATGCTAGTCTATTAGGTGCAAAATAGCAAGTTTGCTGATTTTCTACACTACACCAAGAAAAATTTGAGAACAAAGTCATCCCATTGAAGGCTATGACTAAATATTTATAGACGTGCTGCAAAGTTTGCGGTGTCTACCGCTCACTTCAACAACGATAATTACAATTCAACTTACTTATGAAATGATATTCCAGGTTCTTTCCTGTCTGGCCTATTTGTGCAACACAAGCTGGCATTTTTAAACACTTATACACAATACTAAATGAAATAATCACTGCATCTACCACAATGTGAACACCTTAATTGTTGGGAAGCGCCATATGGTCGCTGCCGGTGCTGCCACCATGCGGGAGAGTTTAGTGCTTGCTTCACCGATTTAACGTCACTTCTCCTCCATATTATTCCTTCCTCCATGACCTAACCTTACCAGGCGGTTAATGGAAAGTACATATGATTAACACCATGGAGGAAGGAATAATATGGAGACGACGCAAGTGACCTTTACCACGCATGGGAGTGAAGCAGGCCGGCGGAGGAGTGGGGGGGCATGGCCGCAGTGGTGGGGGCTTGACCGCTTCCCAACAAACACGGGGAATATGTACAAACACCTCAAGGGGACTCTAGGATAAACGTGACGCCGCAATCTGGTGATGGATTATTATGTAACTCGATGAGACAAATAAAAAATGAAGAATAAAAGTTTTTGATATCCTGCTTAGTTTTCGAGATATTCTGTCTGAAATGTGAAATGGTTTTGGTTGAAATTCAGAAGAAAAAATTATTCAAAGTCAAATTTTATGATGAATTTTTATTTAAAAAGACGAGACAAATAAAAAATAAAGAGTAAAATTTTTCGATATTTCACCTAGTTCTCGAGATATACTGTCTCAAAAGTGAGGTGTCTTGAGTTGAAATGCAGAAGAAAAATTTCGCAAAAGTCAAATTTAATGATGGATTCTTATGTAACACGACGAAAAAACTCGATAATAAGGAATAAATGTTTTCGATATCTTGCTTAGTTTGGGGGATATACAACATCCAAATTGAGGGGTTTAGGTTTGGATGCAGGCTGGACCAAAAATTAATACTGTCAAAGCCACAATGATTACATGGTTGACATGCAGAATGGATATTTCAGTTTTATTACTACCACTTGTGGTTAGTCTGAAATGTGTCCTAGACCAGAAAAAAAGTAAGAGGACCCACTCTAGGGATGAACAACCCAGACATTTTGTAGGCTGGTACCAGAAATAAAATGTTTATTCAGTCACCTTAATGAACATTCTCTTGATCAAGATGTGTTGTCTAATTTCACAGCCCTACTTATTAGGACAATTGTAAAAAAATTATCTCTCAGTTAGATTTAGATACGGGGGGGGGGGGGGGAATGTTGTACAAAAAAAAGAGACTAAATTAGAAACACATTCCCCAAATTGATTTTGTTCAAAGGCCAATAACTTCTTTATTTATGAAGCCCATTTTTATTTCTGCATGAACCTGTTTCGACATAAATAGATGAGAAAGATTTCAAAATCGGTAAAAATAGGTATAGACGTATTTACAAACAGAAACAAGTCTTATATGAAGCTTTAAAAATAACCTAAGTCAATGGCCTGAAATAGCTATTTAAAAAATTAATAAAACTCACAGCTTCTCACATAACAGTTAATTTCATCATCCATTGTCAGTATAATCAGCAACGTGACGAAAGAAATCGTAATAGTAAATTCACTGAATCGCGAAGTAAAACACGCCCCTTTAAATCTCATTTTAAACACTCGTTAAAAAATAATGCTAGTCTATTAGGTGCAAAATAGCAAGTTTGCTGATTTTCTACACTACACCAAGAAAAATTTGAGAACAAAGTCATCCCATTGAAGGCTATGACTAAATATTTATAGACGTGCTGCAAAGTTTGCGGTGTCTACCGCTCACTTCAACAACGATAATTACAATTCAACTTACTTATGAAATGATATTCCAGGTTCTTTCCTGTCTGGCCTATTTGTGCAACACAAGCTGGCATTTTTAAACACTTATACACAATACTAAATGAAATAATCACTGCATCTACCACAATGTGAACACCTTAATTGTTGGGAAGCGCCATATGGTCGCTGCCGGTGCTGCCAACATGCGGGAGAGTTTAGTGCTTGCTTCACCGATTTAACGTCACTTCTCCTCCATATTATTCCTTCCTCCATGACCTAACCTTACCAGGCGGTTAATGGAAAGTACATATGATTAACACCATGGAGGAAGGAATAATATGGAGACGACGCAAGTGACCTTTACCACGCATGGGAGTGAAGCAGGCCGGCGGAGGAGTGGGGGGGCATGGCCGGAGTGGTGGGGGCTTGACCGCTTCCCAACAAACACGGGGAATATGTACAAACACCTCAAGGGGACTCTAGGATAAACGTGACGCCGCAATCTGGTGATGGATTATTATGTAACTCGATGAGACAAATAAAAAATGAAGAATAAAAGTTTTTGATATCCTGCTTAGTTTTCGAGATATTCTGTCTGAAATGTGAAATGGTTTTGGTTGAAATTCAGAAGAAAAAATTATTCAAAGTCAAATTTTATGATGAATTTTTATTTAAAAAGACGAGACAAATAAAAAATAAAGAGTAAAATTTTTCGATATTTCACCTAGTTCTCGAGATATACTGTCTCAAAAGTGAGGTGTCTTGAGTTGAAATGCAGAAGAAAAATTTCGCAAAAGTCAAATTTAATGATGGATTCTTATGTAACACGACAAAAAAAACTCGATAATAATGAATAAATGTTTTCGATATCTTGCTTAGTTTGGGGGATATACAAACATCCAAATTGAGGGGTTTAGGTTGGATGCAGGCTGGACCAAAAATTAATACTGTCAAAGCCACAATGATTACATGGTTGACATGCAGAATGGATATTTCAGTTTATTACTACCACTTGTGGTTAGTCTGAAATGTGTCCTAGACCAGAAAAAAAGTAAGAGGACCCACTCTAGGGATGAACAACCCAGACATTTTGTAGGCTGGTACCAGAAATAAAATGTTTATTCAGTCACCTTAATGAACATTCTCTTGATCAAGATGTGTTGTCTAATTTCACAGCCCTACTTATTAGGACAATTGTAAAAAAATTATCTCTCAGTTAGATTTAGATACGGGGGGGGGGGGGAATGTTGTACAAAAAAAAGAGACTAAATTAGAAACCACATTCCCCAAATTGATTTTGTTCACAGGCCAATAACTTCTTTATTATGAAGCCCATTTTTATTTCTGCATGAACCTGTTTCGACATAAATAGATGAGAAAGATTTCAAAATCGGTAAAAATAGGTCTAGACGTATTTACAAACAGAAACAAGTCTTATATGAAGCTTTAAAAATAACCTAAGTCAATGGCCTGAAATAGCTATTTAAAAAATTAATAAAACTCACAGCTTCCTCACATAACAGTTAATTTCATCATCCATTGTCAGTATAATCAGCAACGTGACGAAAGAAATCGTAATAGTAAATTCACTGAATCGCGAAGTAAAACACGCCCCTTTAAATCTCATTTTAAACACTCGTTAAAAATAATGCTAGTCTATTAGGTGCAAAATAGCAAGTTTGCTGATTTTCTACACTACACAAGAAAAATTTGAGAACAAAGTCATCCCATTGAAGGCTATGACTAAATATTTATAGACGTGCTGCAAAGTTTGCGGTGTCTACCGCTCACTTCAACAACGATAAATTACAATTCAACTTACTTATGAAATGATATTCCAGGTTCTTTCCTGTCTGGCCTATTTGTGCAACACAAGCTGGCATTTTTTAAACACTTATACACAATACTAAATGAAATAATCACTGCATCTACCACAATGTGAACACCTTAATTGTTGGGAAGCGCCATATGGTCGCTGCCGGTGCTGCCACCATGCGGGAGAGTTTAGTGCTTGCTTCACCGATTTAACGTCACTTCTCCTCCATATAATTCCTTCCTCCATGATTAACACATGAAGTAGTGGAGAGGCTTCACGCAAACAGTAGTATCGGTAAAAAGTGGAGGAACAGTAAAAGTTGCATGCCAATTAGTTTGACATTATTGGCAAGTAAATTAATAGAGAGCGTAATATGCAACTACGTCAGAAACATCTGTAAGGAAGTAAATTAATTTTTAAATATACAACATGGCTTAAGTGTACTGAATACAAGATATATCAGATGAAATGGACTAGGGAGACCAAGCTTGATAATATAGCAGTAGAAATTCATAAGGTATTTCTCAAAGCAAGCCATAAAACAGTATTATATATCTTGAAAACTATTAGAGTGGATCAAAAAGTGATTTGCTGGGTAGAGGAATTATCGAAAGGTAGAACACAATATTTTAGGGTAGGGAATAGGGTATCAAAAGAAATGGAAGAGGGTAGTGAATTGGAACCCTTCTAATGAATATGTTAATGGTTTACAGTCAGAGGTTAAGTTCTTTGCAGGTAACATAATGGTACCTATATCATAGATTGAAATTAGGAGAAGGATATAAAAACCTGCAGGGTGAACTGGAACCTGATAGGCCAACATGTTTGCCAATAAGAGTCAGAAGTTGATAATGATTGTAGGACGGGGAAGAAATGGGTTGTTCAGGAATAAATTAAAATTTTAAGGCATAATATCTAATAATAATCTCAGTTGTGGAGGACTCAATGGGCCACTGGTAGAATGAGGTTACAAAAGCCTTTATTTACTGGAGAGGGTGGTGAGAGAATGTACCAGAGAAGTAAAGGAATTGGTTTGCAAAACTTTTATTAGGCCATTGCTTCAATATGGTATAGTTTGGGATCTATATTTTTGGTTTCAAATACAAGAACTTGGAAGAGATGCACAATGAGCACGTCGATTTGTCTCTGGAAGTTACTGTAGAACATCAATCAGTGATAGATAGCCTATGTTAAAAGATCTGGACTTGGAGTCTTTGGAAGACAGGTGGATGGTAAAGAGAATGCTAGAAAATTTAATACTTACCACTAACTCTTAAAACGTTAAATAAATCTTAGGCTCGTGAATATTTATACAATCGACGTTTCAAACGACACCACCGCGGTCTTCCTCAGATGAGGTACTGACTGCTGCAACGCTCCGAACCGACTAACACCGTGACGTCAGGTGATCACTGGCCGTTGAGCCAACGCGCAGTCGCTGGGCACCTAAAGTTGTATCGTCCTCATCCGTTGTTCAGTTCTCTCAAGAAGTAGTCCAAATGCTGCCTTAATGCCGTTGTCCCAGATGTGGAATAATTGTCGGTAGTACAAGCCTCCCCTTTTTGTTTACGGCTTTATGTTTCTTCGATCTTGAGATGTGGTTAAGAACTGAAACAAGGAACGGGAAGTAATTAGGCCATGGCCTTTCGAAGGAACCATCCCGGCATTCGCCTGGAATGATCTGTGGAAACCATGGAAAACCCGCATCCTCCAAAATGCGAGCCCAGAGCGTTCCTGCTCGGTTATCTATGCAGTTACCGTCCAACATTTCATGCAGTTGCGTAAAACGTCACACGATGACGTGGAGTACTTTTAACTACTTCGAACGGATCTACCGAGATTTTATTTTCTAAACCCGAAAATCATTGCAATCTAAGGAAACGGTTGATATAACGCCGTACCCATGTAAGTTTTGTGTAAATATGGTTCGAGTTAAAAAAGAAAACTAGTTTTACTTCATCTTGTTAGTCACAGTCAAGGATTTTACATCAGTTAGTATCCTCCTATTACTTATGGGAAGCGCTAGTACACTGCCAAATTGCATACTTGCATTTCATTGGTAAGAGGTGTGTTTCTCTATTATTTAATAATGTTTTGCTCAAACAACCATGTTTGTAATGATCTCATGAAATGCCTTCTTTATTATTTATTCTATCGTTTAGCCCACTAAGGAGCGCGTGGAACCTTTAGTTTGTATTGTCCTTCTTATTCTTCTTGCTGTTCCGCTGATTTTCGAAATACCTCCTCCTCGCTGTGGGCATGACATCTCTCTTGTGTCCATGCATTTCTGAGTTTCAGATTTTTAGCTGTTGGGATCGTAGGGGAAAATTTATGTGAAGTAATTAATTGTCTACATATATACTGAGTGTAGATGTCAGTGGGTCTAGGCTAACTTCTGCAAGGTCCTTCTGGGTTTCTATAAACCAGCGTGCTTTGGTTTGTCGGGATCCGTTGACGATGTGGAAAATTTTCTTGGTCAGCCGTGAGTCATTCATTTCGTGCTATATGTCCGTAGAATTTCAAGCGTCTTTTCCGTGCGAGTGAGGTTAATCGTTCGGTGCCTTCTTTATTAATTTGTGTTGTCATCGATATTATTATCTATGCTTGTATTTAACAATTGTTACAATTGACCCTTTTCTTGCCATTGATGGTTACAATAATCTATATATTCATTAATTTTACAGGGATCACAATATTAGAAATTAGCTCTGTGGATGTGGAAAATTTTCAATTTACAGATAAACTATTTACTAACAAAATAGGTAAATAAACTACAGAAGATGGACATTCACAGCACAAAATATACATTAAATATATCACCTACATTCACAGAAAGTACTGGCATTTGTTTTATAGATACCTTAGAAATAAATTCTTTATTAGAGTTTCCAATTCAAAATTATTTAAGTCCTTTCCTGAATTTAATCTTGTAAGCTGCTAGACATTTAAGTATGTGTTGGGAGCATGGAGGAAGGAAATATATGGAGAGAAGTGACTATCTGTGAAGCAGGTTCTAAACTCTCGCGCATGCGCAGTGGCGATTTTGCGATCCCAAACAAATACGAAGTTAACATTGTGTTAGATGCTGTGATTATTTCATTTTGTAATGTGTATAAGTGTTTTATAATGATATCTTGTGTTGCATACGGTTGCACAAATAGGCAAGAGAGGAAAGAACCTTGGAATATCATTTCATAAGTAAGTTGAATTCTAATTATCGTTGTTGAAGTGGGCAGTTTTAATTGCAAACTTTGATGCCTGTCTATAAAAATTTAGTCATAGCATTCAATGGGATGACTTTGTTCTCAAATTTTTGTTGTTGCAGTTAGAAAATACCTAGCTATTTTGCACATATTAGACTAGCATTACTTTTTAACGAGTGTTGAAAATGAGATTTAAAGGGCTGTGTTTTATTTACATCGCGATTCAGTGAATTTTGTATTGCGCTTTCTTTCGCCACGTTGCAGTTTATACTGACAGTGTATGATGAAATTAAATGTGTTAAATTATGCTATGCAATCTATAAATCTTGATGAAGCAAACGATGTTGTTACCGCACATACAGTTTGAGATTCAAATACACGTGTGTGGGTGTGTCTACACAGTTTGATTCTGTAGCGCCAATTTAATGGAGATTTTGGTTAGGTCTAAATACAGTCTGTACGAGAATCGTTTTGTTGTTCCATAAGGGACAAAGAATTTATCTATTAATGTTTTTAATTTCAGGAGAACCAAGTTAGTGACAAAATGAAAAATACTTCCAGCTATTCCCAATTAAGCTTGCGATGTATGGTAACAAGATAACTATTTTTATTCTGGTCTAGGCCGCATTTCAACCTAACCACAAGTGGTAGTAAAAAACTGAAATATCCATTCTGAATGTCCACCATTTAATTAATTGTGGCTTTGGCAGAATTAATTTTTGGTCCAGGCCGCATATCAAACCAATCCCAGTATATCCCGAAAACTAAGCAAGATATCGAAAAATTTTATTCTTTATTTTCGATTTGTCTCGTCGTGTTACATAAGAATCGATCATTAAATTTGACTTTTGCGCAATGTTTTGTGTGTATTTCAACTCAAGACACCTCACTTTTGATACAGTATATCTCGAGAACTAGGTGAGATATCGAATATTTTTATTCTTAATTTTTTATTTGTTTCGTCTTTTTAAATAAGAATCCATGATCAAATTTGACTTTGGCCAATTTGTTCTTATGAATTTCAACCAAAAACATTTCACGTTTTAGACAGAATATCTCGAAAATTAAGCAGAATTTTTTTAAAAAAATTATTCTTCATTATTTATTTGTCTCATCGATTTACGTAATAATCCATCACCAGATTGCGGCGTTACGTTAATCCTAGAGTACCCTTGAGATTTTTGTACATATTCCCCTTGTCTGTATGGGATCGTCCTAGCCCCCTACTCGTTTTCCGGACCTCTTTTTGAACAAATGACAATGACTTGTAATCCTTCAAAGGTCATTATTTCTTCTGGTGCCATAATTTTGTATTTTAATGCGTTTCTAATATAGTATAGTTTGTTACCACACAAAATATTAACATGTATATATACTCAGCCAACGATATTAAAATCCGTAACTTCTTGAACAGCTCTCTGTATGAAGTTCTAATTCTTATTACTCACTATCGGAATCTGAATACTTTGTCTCTAAAAGTAGAATTGTCCCAGAATATTATTGCATATAACATTAAGGAGTGAAAATAAATTAGATTCTTGACATACAGATCACCTATTGTTGAAATCGTACGAATTGCAAATGTGGCTGCATCCAGTAGGTTCAATAACTCGGAGGCATGCACACTCTAGTTTTGTCCAGACTGTAAGAAAGCTTCATGTAATGAAAACGTTGGCTTAGACTGAATTCAACATTTCTATGGTCCAGTGGGAGTAATAGCATTCAGTTCGCTATAGCACATACTGAATAAAAAATTCACATACCTACAATCTCAAGTTTATTTATTTTTCAACTTCTTGTTTTATGAAGTAGACACTTAACCATGGGAAATAAAAACAAAACAAAAACATACATCTAATTTTTTTCACAGAATACTATTGACTCCGAATACATGATGTGTAATACATCTACATACACAGTAATACTCGTATATGAAAATCTTTTTGAAACTAAAACATCCACACTCATGTGAACTCCATTGCCACACCAAGTAAGGATATGGGCTCCACATATCGACACGATCACTTGCTTCATTCTTAAATAATTTTATACTGTACACAAAGACGATTGTTCGCTGAGTGTTGTTATTCTGAGCAGCCGCCTGTGTTGTAATATTTCGTGTCCTCACATCTTTGCGTCTATTGCGTTCTGTCTCGCACGGAAAGCAGCGTGATTCGCGTTGGTATTGTGTAAATGTTCCAATAATTTTTTATTCTGAAAAGTTTTGTTCTCTTCATCGAGACCGGACTAAGGCACGAGTGGTTTTAAATAATCATTCTGTTTGTTTGTTGTTGTCCACGGTGCGTTCAGAAAGCTGTAGGCGGCACTAATCAGTAACCAAACAAATATTCGAAACTCAAGTACAGCTAACAGGTCTTGGTTTTATCAACGGTGGCCCTGACTACCATATTTTCGAACCAATTCGAGCCATTTTTGTGTCTCAGCGTTTTCTGTCTAAGAGAAGCTAAATCCGTTAGATTTATATCGTACACAGAAATTACCAACCTCGGGAAACTAATTTTGTTTCTTTACTGTTATTACTTTAAAATTTATTCATATGCAAATTTAATCGATTTTGCAAGTGAACATCATGAAAACTTTAAAGCGATTCCTTTTTCTTAGGAATCAATTAGCTTTTTGCTTATGGCTTTACGCCTCGTCGACGTCGAGGTCATTGGAGACAGAAAAGGACTGGGGCAAACAACTGGGAAGGAATTCAGCCATTGCCTTTTGAAGGGACCATACGGACATTCCCCTGCAGTTAATTGGAGAAACAACAGAAAACTCAAATCTGGATGGTTGGCCGGGGTTTCGAATTCGGGTCCTCCCGAATGCGAGGCCAGAGCGATACCGTTCATCCACCACCTATACTGTTAAAGTTCTGCAACAGAATTATGAGGAAAAGCTGAAAACTAGGGAATTTTCAGATATGTATATATTTCTTATCTACAGCAAACGTGAAATTGGTTTCTTCTCTAATATCTTTCTACGTTATAGATTTACATTATAAATAGAACTTTCTAAGTTTTACTGGTGACTAAAATTTTACTCTTTTCCTCTCCACAATTTGGAAGTTATTTACATTTGGTATTCAGTAATCATTGTTCCACAATAATTTCCCTACAGGTACACATCGGTTAGCGGTGAGCAGAAGAAATTTACATAGAGTAATAAAATAACTGGTTCTATAGTAACAAATAAAATGATATGTATGAATTGTTCCTATGTGACTAGTGACCCGAGAACAATTCGTATATTCTGAACGTCGAGAGAAACTGCGTTCTTATGTAACTAAAGTGATTAATAACTAACAATGATTTATGATATAGTTTTAATAAAATACTATAAACTTTTCTTTTATTTGGTGTTTATAAGGAAAGTTAGAATTTATATGAATATACCCGGTTACTACTTGAGCAGTTCCTTCAGCTCTCCACTGCTCAGGTCGTGCGCCGTCTCCCGTCTTGTCCGCCCCTGGCCTCCAGCAGAGCTCTGGCCACGGCAGAGTGGCCACCAGGCTGCGCAGTGCAGCGGCGTCCAAACACATCTGTCAGTCACGTTCACGTCTGTCGTCTCCAGCAGCAGCCGTGGAGTGGAGTCCGTCTCGGCCGCCAGAAGCTCTCTCGCCGTCTGTGGAGCCGGCCGCGCTCACGGCGACCACTACACCATCCAGCAGCAGTCGCACCACCCTGGCGTTGCCTACAAATGAATCCGCTATGAATTAAAATGATTTTGTATCACGCGAAATCTGAAATAAACCAATTCTTCTGCGACTTCGTTCGCACGACTACGCTTGCACTGTAACCATTTGTTATTCGTGAGAATTCGAGCGACATCGCGCTAATTCTCTTACAGCGTAACTGTAGCCTAACACGTAAGATGTAGCTCGTAACGTGTAGTTCCTTATGCTAGCAAATTTCTCTCTACCACAGCCGAAAAAGTTTCACTTCAAAAATGTAAATAATTGTATTAGCAACAGGATGGTATAGGGTTGTCTACCAAAAGTAGGCATATCTTAGGGTTGTCGCAATTAAAACATTTAGTAAAAAGATGCAGAACAAAATCTGTCTGTGGTAATAGAAAAAAATATAACTTATTTTATAATTTAAAATGGAGAGTTGATATTCTAATGATTATTCAGAATCAGAAAATGTAACATTGAAATCAAATTATGTGGGATTGTCACCATTATTAGTCACATCTGTAATTAGTAAAGCATAATCAACTTGTGAAGATGCTGGGTACCAGAGGAACACTACGCCTTCAAATAGCAGTCCATGTACCATCTGTAAGATTCAGGCCTTAGTTTTAAGCATCATTAGCATTAAGCCACATAGACTTATCATATACCATGCATAAAAATGTTTGTTTAACAATTTCCAGCATTGTGGAATGATATCACAATTTTAGCTTTTAATTTTTTCATAAATTGCTGATTATTCTTCTTGGTTGAATAATTCTTTTGAGAAACTATTTTTCTTTTTTTTATTACGTTTATGATAAATTAATCACTTAAGTAAGATTCAGGAATAGTTTGTTATTATTTATATATATATATATTCTATTATAGATTATTTATGTTGTTTCTACAATATCTAAAAAGATATTGCCTATATATTGGATCCAGGATGTGTTTTTAATGACAAGAGAGTGTATATATTAAAAACAAACAATATCACTGAGGAAAGAATGTGATTGATACTGATGCCATATTACTATTATTAATCAGACTGGTTCATGCCTTTGCAGCAATTTCACCTATGCCTGTAAACCGTTGTATGAAATAAACTGTTCTTCCTACTAAACTTCTTTAAATATGTAACAACCTAAACTAAAAAACAAAAACTATATCACTAACTTAAGCCTGAAATCAAATATTAATATAAGGTCACAGTTATTTATTCCTTTTCACATACTGTCATTCCTTCTTTGCCCATTACCCATATTGACTAATGATATCATAAATCTTCAACAAATACACCAAACTTTTTACCAGACACCTCTCCACACCATACAATTTCTTAAATATTAACAGTAATGTGCTCCCATATTATGTCACCATTTACTAGTAGATCTTCCTTACTGAAAATCACTTAACAATTACAACCTTAAACTAATAAGTAAACTGCACAAATGTTAGATATAGAATCAAACATAAACTTTTGAATTAACAAAATTTATGATAATTTAGCAGACATAAACCAATTACTGGTGAAAAAAAAATTGATCACAAGAAAAGTTTAAATCAAATATCAAAGTAATTGCGGTATCAATATAAAATAATAAGGTGTAATCTTACCTTTTTTGTATAAGTCTGCTGGCATGTTTATGAAATTGAAGTTTTGTCAAATCCTTAAATACTTTGGAACAATATACACCAATATATAGAGGATCTGAAACAGCTGGGATGTGTGTGAACACATGCTTTCTTAAAGAGCACCAAAATGAAAATGTGTATGCACAGAATGCACAAGAAAGATCAATTACTGATTGGTCTTTAAATATAACTTTCTTGGTCTTTTGAAAGTTGTGGGCACATAACATTGACAGATTTAACAAAACCTGACCACAGTTTTGGCAAATGTGTAAAGGTGTATTTACACAAAAGTCATGATTAAACACATGCTTTATCAGCAAGTACACACTTTGACAATAAATTTGGCCGCCGCTGAAAAATTCTATCAGTCTTATTTTGCAAAATCTGACATCAATGTCATCCCAGGAAACAGTAATGTAATACTGGTAAGCCAGTATTGCGTTACTGTTTCTTAGGATGACATTTATGTCAGATTTTGCAAAATAAGAGTGAAAGAATTTTTCAGCGGTGGCCTAATTTATTGTCAAAGTGTGTACCTTGAGGAGAAATACTGAAGACATGTGACACATGTGTACTGTGATAGCCTGACCTCTGACATGATGCTCTCATCAGATGTACTGATATTGCTCACAACAGATATTACCAAAAGGTTACAGCCAACTCATAACTTCTCAGCTAAACTAACAATATGCCGTTCCAATGCTAAAAGTTTGTTTTGCTGCAGGTCAACTTCCAGTCTACAAAGAAAAAGAGAAAAAGTTTTAATGCCTTTATTGTATACCACACTTAAAGAATTATAAGAAAATAGCATTTAAATTATAGAAAAAAATATAAAAGGAAAAAATTATATGATCAATAAGGAAATTAATTGACATACTTTCTTCATAGCATCTTACCTGATAGTAATAATGATATAATTCTCAATTGCAATATGATATCTCAGATATCAGAAACTCAGTGACTAACCAGTGCATATAGTAGTCAACTAGCGGTTTTATTTTGCTTATGGCTTTGTAACTTGTTCACATCAAGGCAGGAAAGAACTGGGGGAAAAGCATTAGAGCCCTTGAAGGAACAATTCAGCAGGAGTGATTTTGGGAAAACATAGAAAACCAAATTCTAGTTGGCCAGACAGTGATTAGAACCTGTGTCCTGAATGCGAGGCCATAACATTATTGCTTAGCAGCCATGCTAGGTTTAAATGCTATTGGTCACTGAATAGTGGAGAAAGTGTGGTTTCACTGAACTAGTCCATGTACAATATCTATCACACTATATTCTGACTACAAACAGATTCTGATTTGTTTAGTTCATCACAATGATAGACTTTCATCCATTAGAAAACACACTTAATTATTAGTGCACCTAACAAGACTATTAATAAAATTAAAGTCATACAAACAACTCAGTCATCAAATGGATAGTCCACAATAGACACACAGTGTGATTCATAACAATGATTGATATCACAAGAGAATATTTAAAGAGAGTAGTCACCTTCAATTTAGTCATTGAATTAAATATGTATTACATATTACAGAAAATATGGAATGGGAAACAAAGGGCAGCAGAAGGCAGACTATGAAATGTTATCTATTACAGCATACTTGTACTGGCTGATACTCAAGTAAAGGTACCAATTAACCTTGGCCTAGATTAACAGGACAGGATGAGACAACAACCCTGGTGCACACATTCAAAATACAGATGGAGAATACTGCAGACAGCATGTAATGGCTTACAAACCATATATACACAGCTATCAAGTGATTACTGGGAACTGTAAAGAAAACTTTACAAAGGAAGTAAAAAAAAATCAAAGAGGCAACATCATCTGCATTCTAGTTTTGTATGCAAATACAGAGCCCTACCTCTGCTAGTGAATGTGACTTTTAATAGTCAGGACAAGGCCAAAGCCAACATTTGTTGCACAGGAGTGCACAGAATTGTAATATCTTGTTTCATTGTCAGTTAGAACATAAATCATCAAAGCTGGAGTAGCATGGGATCATCAAAAAAATGTCAGTTTTAGCAAAACATAATTCCCTTCCATAGTAACACAGGTGCATATCCCGCTGTAAAATGAACCTATACAATACAATACAATCATTTTCCATTGATCCCAATATAAGATACTGGCTCTGTGGGATGTGGAAAGTTGTCAAATTACAGATAAGCAGTTGCTTGACAAAATAATACACACATCAGATGTACAGTCGTAGCAAAAATGGTACATTAAACAATTGCATAACAAAATAATACATACATCGGAAGATGTACAGTCACAGCATATATGGTACATTAAACAATTGTATATCAAAATAATACATACGGTACATCAGGAGATGTACAGTCAACGCATACATGGTACATTAATAATGTAAACTACATTTACAAAAACTAATGCAGCGCATTTATCCAATTTGTCATTACACCTGTACTGACGATTGCTGTAAGCAATAAGATGATACTAACTGATGAGAAATCACTGACTGTGAGTTGCGAGAATGAAAAAAATTAACGACTTTTCATTTTTATTGATTTTACGCAAGTCTTTCCCAGTTAGTGCAATTTTGTCAACCAATATATATATATATATATATATACTTGCAATCACTATATAAACTTAGAATTTTGATATAAATAAAAGAGCACCATATTACAGAAACAGATTGCTTGATCACTACAAATTGCTAATTTCAATAGCTTCAGTTATTGGCAGCAACTGTTAATACAGATAAAAATCATAGTGCAGCACGCACACATGGTATTCCAGTGAATAATTTCAGTTTGTGACACCAATCACATGAAAAAGATTTTGAAAAACCCTTTCATTGCTGAATAGCATTGTATACAATTCCACACCAATGCGTTATGATGAAAAACTAATGTTTGGAAGAAAAGGAACTTAAAGCAACATTCACACTAGTTTCAGTGATTTTTTTTTTTTTTTTTTGCACTTTACATAACATGATAATATGGTACAAGTTATACTGGGAAATGAGTAAAATGTGTGACTCAGCCGCATAAATAAAAACAAACTTTTCCAAGTAATCACGAATTAAGTACTATCTATGTTGTGGAGCAGTTATCACCAATGCATGAACTTTACGACTCCACAACACATAAAAAGTAGCAAACCTACCTCTTCGTTAATATAGACAGCATCCTTATGGCTCCATATCACCTCTTCTTGGCTTCTTAAGAGAGTGATACACAATATTACTTCTGTAACAGAAAACGCACAACGTTCAACACAGCTGATAACTAACAGCGATACTGCGAGCTATATAGAGTACATTCCATTCACACTGTTACAAATTGCACTGGTCTAAAAAAACTTTGTTACAAGAACAAAATTAACTGTTTCTAGAAGATAATGCATTCCTAAATCCAGATCTAACTTTAGAATTACCGTATTGGACTCAGTTTTCATTTGATTATGATTTTTTAAATACGCTCACGTTAGACGTACATCTGTGAGTACACACGATGCCGAGCAGAAGTTACCTCGCAATGATGATACGTATAACGTCTTTGGTTGAGAAACAGACGACAAATGAATAAATAACAATTTCGTTTTTCTGTTGTTTACAGTAACAAGTTGTTTGATGGAATTACGTTATTATGTTTAAGCAAATTGGCAATAAAAAATTATTATTATTATATAACTTACAAGGTTTCCTTAGTTGCAACGACATTTGATAGAATTAATTATATTCTTTCTTCTAACACTGTTGTGGATTGTAGAGCAGCATTGTCATTTGCAGCTTAACATGTTTTATATTGTGGAATAGTGTAGCTTTTTTAGTGCTCCCATTGTCTGGTGCTGCAAGAAGACGCTTTCTGTGGTAGTTTTGTTATCTCTAGCAGAAAACCCCATATTTCGTATATTTTTTAATTAAAACTGATTTTATAGCGTCACAGTAATTTGCAGAATTTGTTCTGTCGATACACTTCAGAAAACTCGTATTTCCAGCCCTCTTGAATAGGAGCGTAAAATTTAATCACAGTTATTAAAGGAAATTCATATGATGGCAGTCACATGGTAAGTAATATAATTATTTCCATTCTAGTTTGTTAAATATCGGTAGCAGTCGTGTGTGAAACAAACTCCAATATGGATTCTCCTTTCTCTCTGCTACCACATTACATTTTTTCTCCTACTTCTCCTGGCGAAGTAACAGTTTTAGAAATTTCAAGTAATGTATCTGCTTGTTTGCCTTGCACAGGCAACACAAGCAGGTCTTTATGAAACTTGTACAGCTATCTTATGAATGATCACAGCATTGATAAAATGCCCATGTGTGTGTGTGTTTGAGAGAGAGAGAGAGAGAATGTACTGTCTGTCTGCGCACAGACTATTTATGACTTATCCCATATCATTTGTACTTTTTACTATGTAAGATGCTAAGGGATCAATAAATACAAATACTACAAATTGTCAGTGGGTTCTTAGGGGTCATCCATAAATTACGTCACACCTTGAGGGGGGGAGAGGGTCAACAAAGTGTGACAAGAGGGGGGGGGGGGGACGTGTCATAAAATTTGTGACATCACATGCATAATGTGTATCACTTTATGGCTCGTATTGCCCCAGTGTTGAATCATACTTACTTAACCTATCATGTGGCATCTGTGAACTATATTTTTCATACAAATAATTTTCTCGGGTGACTAGCCGAGTTATAGGAGTGTTATCGTAATCACACGATATTTCGGCGCTCTCAAGCGTCAGCGCCATCTTCTGATGAAGTGAGGTCAGGAACACACACAGCCACCAATCTCTGCCATTTCTTCAATTAGCAGTGTTTTTGGGAGTTATTATCCTAGGATATTTTCTCCAATTAATATGGTTGGTCAGTTCTTCTGTGTTGGTGGGTCTTAATTTTTGGTGTATTAATTTATTAAGCTCAATGGTCTTTTGTGTCGGTCAGCTGAAATGTCGTATTGGCCGATGTTTTTGACCATTAGATTCTTTGACTTCTGGGAGCTTTTGTAGAAGGATTTTGCCAGCAGCCTGAATCTGTCCAAGAGCATAGGCAGTGCAGTAGCCTCGTGTAGGGCATCGGTCGGAAAATGACGTGGCAGGTGTAGGGCTCTCTTCAATGCCCGATTTTGGATGACTTGTAGCTTTTGTATTTGGTGATTTGCGGCGTATGCCCATACAGGGCATGCATATTCCATGATTGGACGGATGAGGGTTGTGTAGATTTTGATTCCAATAGTTGGAGGTAGTCGGCTATTAAAGTTGATGAGTGGGTAGAGTTGTTGTAATCTCGCACTAGCTCGGCATCTGACTTCCTCTATGTGGGCGTGCCACGTTAATCTCCTATACAGTGTGACCCCTAGATAGTGAACAGTTGTAGACCAGGGGATGTCCTTGCCATTGAGGTGTAGTAGAGGGTGTGGTATCACCGGTAGCGCTGGGTCGCATCTACGCGTAAGCATAATGGCTTGCGTTTTAGCAGGATTTATTTCTATTCTCCACCTCCTAGCCCAAGCAAGAGTTTCCTGTAGGACTTCCTGGAAACGACGTGTTACAACAGCTCTGCTTCTGCTGAGAGAGAAATATGCGGTGTCATCTGCGTAGGTCGCAATCTCTACACCAGGGTTGTTAGGCACGTCAGCTGTGAACAATGTATAGAGTACTGGTCCGAGAACCGACCCCTGAGGGACACCGGCCCGGATCCGTCTTCTAGTGGAGAAAGCATTGTTGACGCGGACACTGAATGTGCGCCCGGCGAGGTAGCTTCTAATAAGTTTCACATATGGTCCTGGAAACCCCTGCTCATAGAGCTTGAGCAGGAGTCCCGAGTGCCATTGCGGGACAACACAGGCATTATTGTCTTACCGGCAGACAAAGGTAACGTTTCTGTAGTGCTTACTACGGCAGATTATCGTCGAAAGGTGGAAGAACTCCTGAAGGACGCATCCTATCGCAAGATTGCACGGGATCCTACCAACGCTGTGGTGAGAAAAACGACAGCTCTTTTTAAGAACTCAGGTCTGCCAGAAGACGCAGTTAAACAACTACTGCCCCGTGCTGCTGTTCCTCCAAATGCTCTAAGGACTCCCCAAGATCCATAAAGAGGGTACCCCATTGCGGCCAATCGTAAGTACCATCGGATCAGCTACATATTTTCTTGCCCGATATATAACTGGGCTGCTGACACCATTAGTGGGTAAAGGTCCTCATCATGTGACCAACTCCGCAAGATTTATTGACGTCATTAAAGAACTCCACCTGCATCAACATGATTTATTGGTGAGTTTCGATGTGGTGTCACTGTTCACAAGGGTCACTCTCAATGACACGTTGGTTCTACTGGAACAGCATTTTGAGCCTGCCATAGTTGAGTTATTCCGGCACACACTCGAATCGTCGTATTTCTTGTATGATGGGGAGTATTACGAACAGGTTGATGGAGTGGCCATGGGCAGTCCTTTATCGCCAGCTATTGCTGACTTCTTCATGGAGAACTTTGAAGACAAGGCACTGGCAAGCGCTCCTATGAAGCCCAGAGCTTTCTTTCGGTACGTAGATGACACCTTTGTGGTCTGGCCACACGGCAGAGACAACCTTAAAGTTTTTCTCCATCATCTTAACAGTAGAAACGAAAACATCAAGTTTACGATGGAGGTGGAAGAAGAAGGCCGGCTGCCTTTCTTAGACATTCTAATAGAAAGAAAACCTGACGGGTCTCTAGGACATTCTGTGTACAGAAAACCTACGCACACAGACCTATACCTGAACGCGCGTAGCCATCACCATCCGGCACAGCGCAAGACGGTACTCAGCACGCTTGTACATAGGGCGCGAGCGATATGCGATGCTGACAGTCTACACGGTGAATTGAGTCATCTGCGTCAGACCTTTCGACGCAATGGGTACACTGATTATCAGATAAGACTGGAATTCCGAGAGCCGACACGTAGGCTCAACAATACCAACAAGGAGCCACCTGATCGTCTAGCCTTCTTGCCGTACTCTGGCGCACAACGTCCAAGATAGGACGGATTCTAGAAAAAAGTGGAATCAAGACCATTTTCCTGCCACCACCCAAGGTGAAGAACATCTTGCGCTCCCCCAAGGATGACCTTGCTCTGCGGACATCTGGGGTATATAGCATTAGCTGTGAATGTGGAAAGAGCTACATTGGCCAAACGGTGCGGTGTGTTCACCAACGTTGTCTAGAACATGCACGACACGTTCGTCTGGGGCAGAAAGACAAGTCTGCGGTGGCAGAACACAGCCTCGAACATGGCCATGGTTTTGATTTCGAATATACCAGAGTACTGGCGCATACTGGGAGCTTCTGGAACAGTATCCTTACGGAAGCAGTAGAAATTCGTCTCGCATCTAACCTCGTCAACCGCGACCGCTGGTACCAGCTGAGTGATTCCTGGACGCCAATCATCAATACTATTCGTCGACAGCGCGAGCGGGACGCATTACACGGCGCGTCCAGATCAACGGGAAGTTCGGTAGTAACATAAGCGAGCAATTTGTTACTCAGGCATTAATGATCAGCTTACGGGAGAGTTTTTGCCTTCTGATTTTTCCTTCTATCGAACGATGTGTTGATACGAGGCAGGACCCCGGCTACGATTGGTTACAAATCTGACCAATCACGTGGCAGCATGGCTCATTATGAGGCCCGCAATGGATCCGTGTTGACCCATCAGTTTGATAAACACTCCAGTTCGTTCGGAAGACGTCGAGGCGAGAAGGAAGCAAAGTTGTCGTCAGACTATAGGGTCCCACCCGTCCCCCCTTCCGAGGCTTTAGGGATTTACCGCCCCACGGCTCTCTCCCGAGTGGAGAGGAACCCCCGGGCGCGCTGAATAGGGTTGTTACTGTTTCTGGAAACCCAGCGGTGTTAACGAAGGACCAGAACAACACTCCCAGTAGGCAACACGAGTGTCCGAAACGCCACTGGCGTTTCGTGCACAGCATGGCGTCAGGATCGAAGTCGCCGAGACGGAGATCATCATCGGTCCAAGAGGAGGACAGTGAAGATTACCCGAGATCACCTTCGGGCTCCGAAATGGATTGCTCGGAGCACTCCGACTCCTCAGAGTCAGAACCTGAGAAACCGACTCATCCAGTCACAATTCATCAGAGTGACAGAAGAAAAGAGTTCCTAAAGAAAAAAGAAGATTTCCCAAGCCTGCCGCAGCCCACAAATGGGTTCCAGACTGTTAAAGGGAAGAGGAAGCGCAAAGGAAATCCGCATAAGCATGCTAAGTTCATCAAGACCAGTTCCCAAATTGAAACCAGCAATAGATTCACCTCCCTGGAGGATAATGAACAGCCAGATCAGATAACAGCCAGCTACCAGCCTCCATCAGAGCACTTGGAACAAACAAGACCCACTGAAAATGATTCAAATACTGCAGCTGATCAAGCCCCAAAAAGGGAACGAATTCCTCCAGTAGTGATCAAGGAAGTTCAGAAGTATCTGGAGATGAATCAAGCCCTAAAAAGCCACCTAACAGGGGGCCTAAAGGTGGTGTACAGCGACGGTCACCTAAAATACTTTGTAGACAACAAAGAGGACCACCAAACCCTACTAAGATTCTTCAACAGCATAGAATAGACCATTTCAGCCACCAAATGCCAGATGAGAAACCACTGAAGGTGGTCATCAAAGGTCTGCCACCATCAATCACAACAGACAGCATCCAGGAAGACTTGAATTCCAAGGGATTTGTCGTTCTATCTGTTCATCAATTTAAAAAGCGGAACCAAGAAACCAGAGAGCTTATCCCACTCGCTACTTTTGCAGTGACCTTGAAACCTGGTGCAGAATCAGACGCGATCTATAATGTTCGCGCAATTCTCTATACAAGAGTCAAAATAGAACGCTACAGAAACCTAAACGGCCCTCCTCAATGAATAAAATGTCAACGGCATGGACACACCGCAAACTACTGCAACTTTCCTGCCAGGTGTGTAAAATGTACAGGGCTGCACTCAAGCAAGAATTGCACTATCCCTAACAGCCAAAAAGCGAAATGCATCAACTGTAACGGGGATCATGCAGCCTCCTGGAGAGGTTGTCCCATTTATCAGAAGATAGTGAAGCCTCCGAATACAAAACAGAAAACCGGCTAAACCCAAATCTTCCTAAACAAATGTTACAGCATAAAAACGCAAATGGAATAAAAAATAAAAAGCTAGATTTACTAGATTTTTCGAACCGGCACAATATTAATATAATTCTGCTTGCAGAGACACACCTTAAACCCAAGGACACCTTTAGACTATCAGGCTTTCAAATATACAGATCCGACAGAATAGGCCAGCGAGGCGGTGGTACTGCAATTGCAATCAGGAATTCACTATCACATGCAGTCATCCAAACTATCAACCTGCTGGAGATGGAAGCAACGGCTGTAAAAATCCACACCAAAGAAGGACATATGATCCTTTCATCAGTTTATTTGCCACCGAACAGAGCCCTAACTGAACATGATTTGGACGAAATCCTATCAAAAGGGAACAAAATTATAATAGGTGGTGATTTAAATAGTAAGCACACAGCATGGAACTCCCGCACCTCCAATGCTAAAGGAGAGCTACAATACCAACTGTCTGAAAGGAGGAACATACAAGTCTATGGACCCACTGAGGCTACATACATTCCAAACCGCAGCAACGTCCAGCCGGACGTCCTCGACATTGTCGTAACTAAAAACATCACTCACGACATACACCTTCAAACATGGAGAGATCTTTCGTCAGACCACAATCCAGTCGTGCTTAAGTTCAAGAATTTTACTCTACCACATAACAGCCATAAAAAAATAACAGAAACAAACTGGAATTACTTCTCCAGACAGATCCACAACAAAATAAACACCACCTTCAATGTATCGTCGCCTGATCGCATCGAGAAGGCTATCAACCACTTCAATACTACAATCAAAGAAGCCGAAAGAAAAGCGTCCGTTACCACCACCATCATACACAACAACGTCTATCAAGAACTGCCAGCCATACTCGAAGACCTCAGATACCTAAGGAATCGTTACAGGACACTCTGGCAACGTTTCCGCGACCCTGCCGACCGCCGTAGATTCCATCACTTCTCCCGCCAACTCACCGCGCGCCTAAAGGAGAGAAGATCAGAAAGATGGGAAGATAAAATGTCCCATCTCTTATTAGAAAACAAGGAAGCCTGGGACCTAATTCGATCCTTAAAAGAGCCGAAGGAAGCGGAATCCCCAATATCAGGCCCGGCAGGTCCGTGCTTTCTGCCGTTACGAAAAGCTGAAATCCTGGCAGAGCACTTCGCCGCCCAACACACAGAAGTGGTCTACCCCCTAACTCCAGAGGAAGAACAGTCGGAGGCCGCAACAGTTCAGCGAGTAGAGGACAGACTAAGCAGACCCCCTTCTGACCAGCCAGAACTAACAACACCCAGTGAAGTGAGAACAATCATCAAGAAATTAGCAGCAAAGAAATCACCTGGAATCGATGGAATTGGCAACATTCACCTAAAGAACCTACCTAGGAAAGGTCTGGTACTTCTCACCAGAATTTTCAATGCATGTCTCCTACAACATTACTTCCCTTCAGCATGGAAGACGGCTAAGGTTATAGCTCTGCCAAAAAGGGGTAAAGACAAAACAATTCCCAATAACTATAGACCAATTAGCTTACTCTCTGCTACCTCCAAGCTGCTGGAACATATTCTTCTGAAGAGAATTAAAGCAAGCTTAGATTTTGGACAAATCATCAGGAAAGAACAGTTCGGTTTCCAAAACCGAGTAGGAGCCACCTGTCAGTTAGTAAGGCTCAAAGAGCAAATCAGCAAGGGTTTCAACTGGAATAAATCTACAGCCGCCATATTTGTCGACATTGAAAAAGCCTATGACAAGGTGTGGCACACCAAAACTAATAGACAAGCTATTCCATCACACCGACATACCCGACTGCTATATTGCCCTCATAGCCAGCTACCTCAAGGACAGGAGGTTCTTCGTCCAAATCGAAGGCCAGAAATCATCTACCTTCACAATTAATGTGGGCTTACCGCAGGGATTTGCCTTATCGCCTCATCTGTTCACTATTGATGTTAATGACATAAGAACCCCGCCCAACGTTTATATTGCACAATTTGCGGATGACACGGTCATCTACGCAACCGGAGGTGACCACGAAAGAAATATTTCCAACGCCCAAGCAGGCCTTGACGCCTTTAGGCACTGGTGTCGAGAAAACAAGGTGAAGGTGAACCCTACTAAATGTGCCGCAGTATATTTCTCAACTAAACGACCAAACCTGCAAAGACAGTTGGAGCTAATGGGGCAAAGGTTACCCTGGGTTACCGAGCACCGGTACTTGGGGATAACGTTAGACCGTAAACTACTCTTCCGTCAACACGTCCTCGACAGAACGAAAAAAGCCCTAGCCGTGGTTATGAATCTGACACCAATCTTCATGAGCAACGACTTGAAACTGGAATCAAAAATAAGAATATATAAATCAGTTGTCCTACCCTTCATTATGTACGGTTGCCAGGTCTGGGGAACTGCATGCAAATCTACCCTGCTACACTTACAAAGAGTGCAGAACAGATGCTTAAGAATGATTAGCCATGCTAGCATCTACACGCAAATAGACCTTCTTCACGAGATCATCAACATGCCTACCATCAATGCAGAAATTTTTCGACAAGCAGAGAAATTTTTCACCAGGCTTGATACTATCCGCCCAGAAGTTGACAGATTGGAGTCAGTAGGTACAGTACTCCCAATGGAATGGCACAAATTCAAAGTGCCACTCAGCACAATTATGACACCAATATAAAGGATCAACTACCACACGTGATAATAATAAGAACATTCAAGGGTTTCCCATAAAGGCTGTTTATAATGGTCAAAGCTGTGTTTTTCCCTAACGCGAATCATAGCGATTCCAATACAATCTATTCGAAACTGTAGATAAAGCTACATACAGTAGCGGGCTACAAAACGCCGTTGAGGCAGTGAAAAAAAAAAAAAAAAAAAAAAAAAAAACAATTTATGGTGAATGCTTTGTTTTCTGATATCATCTTCGAAGGAGCGATGACTTTAAGCCCGTCCGCTACATGCCTTGTGTAAAGAAAGGACATCAAATCTAGCCGTAACACCACCTTGGCATCGATTCAAGCCGCCGTGGCACCTTCACTGCCTTAGTTAACAGGCAGGTGGATGGCAGAGTTTTTGTCCGAAGACATTTACTCCATCGGAATTGTGGTGTTGCAATGCATTACGGTTGGTGCGTCTGCTTTATGGTGTCAATTACTTAATAGGCTAAGTGGTCTTCTGTGTCTATCGACGCTAGTATCATAGCGGCCGATAGTGTTTACCACTGGATTGTTGCATTGCCTTGTGCTTTTATAGAACGTTTCCGCCAATTGTCGGAATCTGTCCCTCACTTTTGGAATTCCAGCTGCCTCATGGAGTGCCTCCGTGGGGAACCGGTGCGGAAGATGAAGGGCTCTCTTCAGTGCCCTGTTTTGAATTATTTGGAGCTTTCTAATTTGTCGGTCTGTAGCGTATGCCCACACTGGACATGCATATTCCATTATGGGACGTACGAGAGTGGTATATAGTTTGACTCCTGTAGCTGGAGCAAGCTTGCTGTCTCTATTCAGTATAGGAAATAGGTTCTGCAATCTGATGCTTGTTTTCCGTCTGATGTCATTAATGTGGCTGATCCAATTTAGTCTTTTATCTAGGGTCACCCCTAGATAGCGTACTGTGGTGGACCATGGAATGTCACTACCGTACAGGTGAAGTGTTGGGTCCGGACGTGTTGGTCGAAGAGCCCCGAGTCTCTTGGTGATTATGATGGCATGTGTCTTGGTTGGATTTATGTCTATTCTCCATCGCCTTGCCCACGCCTCAGTGACCTGCAAGACATCCTGTAGGCGCCGGGAGGCCAGCACTCTACTGCGGCTAGATGCCAGGTACGCGGTGTCATCGGCATAGGTTGCAGTAAGGACACCGTAAGAAGTCGGAACATCTGCAGTGTACAGGGAGTATAACACTGGTCCCAGCACGGAGCCCTGTGGTACACCTGCTTCAATGCTTCTGTTAGAGGAGTGTGCCTTACCCACCTTCACGCTAAAAGTCCTTCCATTTAAGTATGATTTCAGCAGCTTCACATATGGACCCGGGATGCCATGCTCGAAGAGCTTAAGCAGCAGTCCTGAGTGCCAAACGGAGTCGAAGGCACGCGAGATATCGAGAAGAACCATGGCACTGTAGTGCTTGAAGTTAAAGGCACGGGTCACTGCTTCAGTTACCCGCATCAACGGCTGGGTGGTGGAGTGACCAAGTCGAAATCCCAGCTGGTGGTTTGGAATGACGTTGGTGTCTTCGATGAAGGCGGACAGTTGTTTTAGGAACAGCCGTTCGAAAACGTTACTTATGGCAGGAAGTAAACTAATGGGCCTGTAGTTCTGCGGCAGTAGTGGGTCTTTACCGGTCTTGTGTATACCCACTATTATTGCATGTTTCCACAGGCGAGGGTAGTGTTGTTGTCTCAGGATGGCGTTGAATATGGCGGCAAGGTGGCCTGAGGCCTCCGGTGGTAAGTGCCTAAGGAGAAGATTGCAGATGTCGTCACGCCCTGGTGCTTTTCGTGGGTGCAGCTTTGTCAGGCATCCGGTTACTTCTTCCGGGGTGATATCGCCTATTTGATGTTCGTCTGCAGCGTCGAGGAAGACTCTCAGGCGTCGCTGGACTGCTTCCAAGTGGATGGGATCCGCGTTGGCTTGTGATGGTCTGAAGTTTTTCTCAAAGACGTCAGCTAATGCATTGGCCTTTTCCTCTGGGGTGACAGCTAGGCCTCTTTCACCTTGCAGTGGAGGTATTCTCTGCCTTCGCCTGGTTAGTTTTCTTGTTTGCTGCCACAGAGTCCCGTCCTCCGGGCGGAGCATAGATATTCTTGCCTCCCACTGCTGATTCCGGTGCAGTATCAGGGAAGCTTTGACCTCTCTTTGTAAACGATTTAGCAGTTTCCTAGTTTCTGGTCTTCTGGTTAGTTTCCACTCTTTAGCAATCCGGTTTTTATGCCGGATTTGCGCTAGTAAGTGAGGGGGAAGTTGTAGAGTAGGTGCTGGTCTGGGTACCCTGACTGGTGTAGAGGCTGCGGTTGCTTCTTTGACTGCAGTCTCGAAGGACTGTAGGGCGTCGTCGATGTTATAGATTTCAGTTGGGTCAGCTAGTTTATCCTGGAGAATCTCCTGGTAGCGCCTCCAGTTAGTTTTGTGGTAGTCAGGAGATGGGTCAATATGATTTTGCCAGGGTCCGACCTCAACCTCGGCCAAGACCGGGCAATGATCAGAAGAGAGTCTGTTTATGACTGAGGTGGCGACGTACCCCTGGATGCCCTTTGTAATAAATACGTCGAGTACATCGGGTGTGTTGCCATTTCTCGGGTAATGTGTGGGCTCCTCTGGTGCCCAAACGCACATATTGAGTCTGTTTGACAGACGCCTCAATGCTAAACCCGCCGTGTTGTTATGCCTACTGTTCCAGTCAGAGTGTTTAGCATTAAGGTCACCGCCAATCAGGAGTTTGCCGCTGATGTCCGCTAGGGCCACGAAGTTAGCTTCTTCAAGGTATCTTCGAGGAGGCCGGTAGCACGAGATGACAGTTAGCTTCCCGCTGGCAGTAGCCAATTCAACCCCGACGGCTTCCATTTGCTGAAGAGGTGGTAATAAAACTTCGTGGTGTGGAATACTCTGTTTGATGTAAACCGCTACTCCGCCGCCTGCAGTGGGTCTGTCTCGGCGGTAACATCTGTAATTAGCTACCGCTGCTCGCAGCCCAGGTTTCAAAAAGGTTTCTGATACCATGCATACGTCAATGTCTTGGTCTCGGAGAAATTGTCTGAACTCTAGTAGTTGACTGAACATGCTGTCTGCGTTCCAAACGCAAAATGACAGAGAGTAGATTTGTGGTTGCCTATCCATTGTGGTTGCATTGAGCGCACTTAGGGACAGCGAGAGCGGTAGTAATTGCACCGGTCATTTTCTCCAGCTGCTCAGAAAGGAGGTTTATCATCTTTAGGGCAGACTCCAGCATATTTGTAAGTCTGTCCAGTTTGTCTTGAGCATCGCGGTCGGTTTCGCCTGAGGTTCTTCTCTGTTGGGAGGCGGAGAGGTGACTGGGAGGTGGCTAAGTGGATGAGGTTAACCGCTCTGAAGTCGTTGTGGCAGGCGGGTAATTGCACTCGGTAGAGGCAATATGTTCTTTGCCTGAGCTGTGGCCGTCCTCTCCGGTCGGTGGTTGTTGTCTATTTGAGTTGTTAGACCCAACTTTTCTCTTCCTTCTGCGGCGCGACTGGGACTTCGTCCTCACCTCGCTACTGAGGGTTTGTTTCTGTCGAGTTGTATGACGGTTGTCCTGATTTACTGAGGATATAGCCTGTTCTTGACTCTCTATACCGTCAGCTGATAGAGTATGGTTTGGGGGCTTTTCCTGTGTAGCTGAGATTCCTTTGATGCGGTCTCTAGCTCTCTTGAAAGCCGGACAGCCCTTGTAACTGGCCACGTGACCTCCTCCACAGTTAGAGCACTTGGCGGTGTCTCGTCCCTTTTGAGTTGTACATTTGGTGGAGTCGTGCTGGCCGGCGCACTTCACGCAGACCGGGGGCATTTTTCAGTTCTTGGACACGTGACCGAAACGTTGGCAATTGTAACATTGCGGAGGTCTGATAGTGGCCCTGAGTTTTTCGACTGTTACTTTGAGGTGACAAATTCTCTCCACCCCAAAGATAGTTCTGTTTTCCTGGCAATCCGCGAGGGTCACCAAGAATAGAGGCATTAAAATGTTGCTGCCTGGGCGGCGAAGTTGGGCCACCGTTTGAACAGTAAAGCCCATCTCTGAAAGTTCTTCTTTGAGATCTTCAGTGGGCAAGGTTCTAGGGATGCCCCTGAAGACTACCTTTAGAAGTGGGACTGCTCCAATGGGAAACGTATAGTATGGAATATTGCTGTCCTGCAACATCCCTGTGGCGGCAGTGTAGTCTTGTACCGTAGTGAAGGTAAACTTAATCTTATCCCCACCAGCCGTTTTGGCAGCGAAAGAGTTCTTCACAACGGCTTCAACCTTATCGTGGAGTGCCTTGTAACTGTGCTCGAATTGCACCACGATAGGTGGAATGTGTGCTGATCTCTGCACTGGTGGAGCTGGTTCGGCCTGCAGTGGTTGGAATTGGTTACTGGTTTCAACTATGTTGGGGTCCAGCGCTGGTGGAGGTTTACTGGTATTTTTGGGAAACACAAAGCCATCCTCGTCAACTTGCCGGTGAGGTTGTTTCCCAGATCGACTAGAAGAATATCCCGGTTTCCGCGTGGGTGGTGTGTCAGTCAGTCGGTCAGTCGCCTCCTTCCTCTTCTTCAGCGTCTTCCTGTCCTTGCTAGCAACGTTCCTCTCCAGCTGCTTAGTGCAGACACTGATGGTGGTCGGCGTGCCCTCAACAGTGGGGCCACCCGCTGGCTGTATGTCCTTTCTCGGATGTTTGGTAGTTTGTGCGGCAAGAGGCGATATTCGCCTCTTTGCTACGCGTGGTTCACCCCATCCCTGGGGGGGGCTGGGGCGTCAGCATGGGACTTGATGTGTCCTTCCTCACGCCCGGGTTCTGACTATTCGTCACTTCCGTCTCGTTCTCGTTTTCTTCTGGAGAGTTTGAGCGCGGAGAGTTGATGAGATTGTCAGACGCCGTCGTACAGGATAGGTTCACTTCCATCTCGTTGTCCTCCGGTGAGGGAGAGCGTGGGGAGTTGCTGTAGACTTCGGGGGCCGAAGCGCAAGAAGTGCCAATCAAATCAGTCATTGTTGAGATATAAGGCCTAAAGGGAGTGTTGTTCCGGTCCGTTGTTGTCACCGTAAGGTTGCCCGAACCGGAAACAACCCTATAAACTTGCGCCAGGGGGTTCCACTACCGCAGGAGTGGGCCGTGTGGCGGTAAAACCCTATTAGCTCGGAAGGGGTGGGCAAAGGATATCCCCAAAGAAGAAGAAGAAGCAACTCACTGTATTCTTCACTGGAGCAAAACAGTGCTCGCATACGCGAGCAACAGCTGTCTAACCTCAATGCACTCTTATGCGAACCGCTGTAGCCCGTCTTCAAGCACTACAGTGCCATGGTTCTTCTCGATATCTCGCGTGCCTTCGACTCCGTTTGGCACTCAGGACTGCTACTTAAGCTCTTCGAGCATGGCATCCCGGGTCCATATGCGAAGCTGCTGAAATCATACTTAAATGGAAGGACTTTTAGCGTGAAGGTGGATAAGGCACACTCCTCTAACAGAAGCATTGAAGCAGTTGTCCCACAGGGCTCAGTGCTGGGACCAGTGTTATACTCCCTGTACACTGCAGATGTTCCAACTTCTAACGGTGTCCTTACTGCAACCTATGCCGACGACACCGCGTACCTGTCATCTAGCCGCAGTAGAGTGCTGGCCACCCGGCACCTACAGGAAGTCTTGCAGGTCACTGAGGCAGTGGGCAAGGAGATGGAGAATAGATATAAATCCAACCAAGACACAAGCAATCATAATCACCAAGAGACTCGGGGCTCGTTGACCAACACGTCCGGACCCAACACTTCACCTGTACGGTAGTGACATTCCATGGTCCACCACAGTACGCTATCTAGGGGTGACCCTAGATAAAAGACTAAATTGGATCAGCCACATTAATGACATCAGACGGAAAACAAGCATCAGATTGCAGAACCTATTTCCTATACTGAATAGAGACAGCAAGCTTGCTCCAGCTACAGGAGTCAAACTATATACCACTCTCGTACGTCCCATAATGGAATATGCATGTCCAGTGTGGGCATACGCTACAGACCGACAAATTAGAAAGCTCCAAATAATTCAAAACAGGGCACTGAAGAGAGCCCTTCATCTTCCGCACCGGTTCCCCACGGAGGCACTCCATGAGGCAGCCGGAATTCCAAAAGTGAGGGACAGATTCCGACAATTGGCGGAAACATTCTACAAAAGCACAAGGCAATGCAACAGTCCAGTGGTAAACACTATCGGCTGCTATGATATTAGCGTCGATAGACAGAGAAGACCACTTAGCCTATTAAGTAATTGACACCATAAAGCAGACGCACCAACCGTAATGCATTGCAACCCCACAATTCCGATGGAGTAAATGTCTTCGACAAAAACTCTGCCATCCACCTGCCTGTTAACTAAGGCAGTGAAGGTGCCACGGCGCGGCGCGCTAAAAGGCGGTTGTGTGGCACAGAGTCAAAGGCTTTCTGGAAATCTAGAAAAATTGCATCTACTTGTGAACCTGCATCGATAACTTTCATTACGTCGTGTGTGAATAGGGCCAGCTGTGTTTCACATGATCTTTTCTTCCGAAATCCGTGTTGATTTGTTGTAAGCAAATTATTATCATCTAGAAAATTCATAATGTTCGAGCATATAATATGCTCCATAACTCTACTACAAACAGATGTTATAGATATGGGACGATAGTTTCCCAGGATCACTTCGATCGCCTTTTTGAAAATCGGAGTTACTTGCGCTATTTTCTACTCTGAAGGTACTTTTCGCTCTTCTAATGATTTACTGAATATATCAGACAGAAATGCCCCGATTTCCGCCACATACTCTTACTGGAATTCCATCCGGGCCCGGTGCTTTCCCCCACTTCAGGAGCTCTAATTGCTTAGTGATACCTGCAGTATCTATTCGTAATGATTCCATCACCGACTCGCCACGGCGTGGGAAAACGGGAATACTATCCTTATGTTCATTTGTAAATGAATTTTTGAATACAGTATTTAGTACGTTAGCTTTATGGCGGCTTTCATTAACCTCAGAACCTTCACGAATTAGTGCTGGAATATTGCTGTTGGTACAATTAACTTTTCTTACATACGACCAAAATTTCTTTGGGCTTTCTGTGAGACTCTTAGAGAGAGAGTTGGAGTGAAAATCGTTAAATGCCTCGCGCATTACATTCTTAATACGTCCTCTTAAATCAGCTAAGATTTCTAAATCGCTGCGATACCCTTCCTTCTTGAGCGTGCGTGTATTTTCCGTTGTTTTTTGAGTAATCTTTTGACTTCGCATGTGTACCACGGTGGATCATTCTCCCCCTTTATTGTCCGCTTTGGTATATATATTTCCATACCTTCCCTGACTATATGTATAAAACGATGCCACATCTCTTCAACGGTGTCCTTTGTTGACTTGAAGTTATGGTAATTATTCCTCAGGTAGGTTCTAAAACACTCCTTTGAGGCCTTATTGAATCTGTATACAATTCGCCCTTTTTTCCTTTTTCGCTTGGTCATTAATTTGATAGTCGCAATTACCGCTTTGTGATCGCTTATTCCTGTGGTCGTTGATACGTCGGTGAATAATTCTGGCCTGTTGGTAACCAGCAAGTATAAAATGTTTTCGCTACCATTATGACACCGCGTAGGTTCATTAACTAGCTGCTCGAGATGATTATCTGACAACAACTCGAGAATTACTTCAGAAGCTGTCTTATCCCTGCTACCTGTGATGTGAACGTAATTACGCCAGTCAATATAAGGCAAATTGAAGTCGCCTCCTAGAATCATAGCATGATACTTAAAACGGCTAGCTATACTATTTACATTATTTCTCAACTCCTCGACGATAACTATGTCGGAATCGGGTGGACGGTAGAAGGCGCCTATGATAAGTTTTTACCCAGCAACGTTGAGTTTAATACATATGATTTCACAGATCGTATCGACGTCTATTTCATTACATGGGAGAAATTTACTCACAGCTATAAATACCCCACCTCCATGAGAATGTAATCTGTCTTTACGAAAAACGTTCATGCAATCTTTAAAAGTTTCGGCGGAACTTATTTCCGGTTTCAACCAACTATCTGTACCGATAACGATATCCGCTTCTGTACTACAAATAACGCTTTCTATATCCGGTTGTTTGTTGCAAACGCTTCTACAGTTAATTACGAGAACTTTTAACTGTTGAGATTCTTTTACGTTGCTCCTACATTCCGGTGTTGCATCTGATTGGGTTGCCCGTAACTGAATTTCGTGTTTCGAGTCTTCCTCCCTCAGCCTAAAAAACCACCCAGTGCATTCCACACGGCCCCTGCCACCCGTGTAGCCGATTCACGTGTGTAGTGCACACCTGACCTATTAAGGGGAACCCTACAAGACTCGACCCTATGGCGAAGATCGAGAAATCTGCAGCCAATGTCATCACAGAAACGTCGCAGTCTCTGGTTGAGCCCCTCAATACGGCTCTGAACCAGAGGTCCACAATCAACTCTGTCTACGATGCTACAGATGGTTAGCTCTGCCGATATCTTGCAGTGACTGGCCACAGAGTTCACCCTTTCAGTTAGCCGCCGGAAGGAAGAGAGGATAACCTCCGACCCAAGGCGACAAGCATCATTGGTGCCGACATGAGCCAATAGTAAATACCATCAGATCAGCTACATATTTGCTTGCCCGGTATCTAACTGGGCTGCTGACACCATTAGTGGGTAAAGGTCCTCATCACGTGACCAATTCTGCAAGATTTATAGACGTCATCAAAGAACTCCACCTGCAGCAACATGATTTATTGGTGAGTTTCGATGTGGTGTCACTGTTCACTAGGGACCCTCTCACTGGCACTCTGTGTCTACTGGAACAGCATTTTGAGACTGCCATATTGGAGTTATTCCGGCACACACTCCAATCCTCGTATTTCTTGTATGACGGGGAGTATTACGAACAGGTTGATGGAGTGGCCATGGGCAGTCCTTTATCGCCAGTTATTGCTGATTTCTTCATGGATAACTTTGAAGGCAATGCACTAGCAAGCGCTCCTATGAAGCCCAGAGCTTTCTTTCGGTACGTAGATGACACCTTTGTGGTCTGGCAACACGGCAGAGACAACCTTGAAGCTTTTCTCCAACATCTTAACAGCAGAAACAAAAACATCAAGTTTACGATGGAGGTGGAAGAAGAAGGCCGGCTGCCTTTCTTAGACATTCTAATAGAAAGGAAACCTGACGGGTCTCTAGGACATTCTGTGTACAGAAAACCGACGCACACAGACCTATACCTGAACGCGCGTAGCCATCACCTTCCGGCACAGCGCAAGACGGTACTCAGCACGCTTGTACATAGGGCACGAGCGATATGCGAATCGAACAGTCTACCCGGTGAATTGAGTCATCTGCGTCAGACCTTTCGACGCAACGGGTACACTGATTATCAGATAAGACAGGCATTCCGAGAGCCGACACGTAGTCTCAACAACACCAAGAAAGAGCCACCTGATCGTATCGCCTTCTTGCCGTACTCTGGCGCCACAACGTCCAAGATAGGACGGATTCTAGCAAAAAGTGGGATCAAGACCATTTTCCTGCCACCACCGAAGGTGAAGAATATCTTGCGCTCCCCCAAGGATGACCTTGTTTAGCGGACACCTGGGGTATATAGCATGTCTCTCCAGAATGCCGCCCAAGCCCAAGAAGAACTCCTTTCCTAAACTAGGAGCCTTGGACAGAATGGCGGAGGAAGCGAAGAAGAATCCACCAGCTTTCTGGCCAGCAGAACCGCCGTTCCGGTCGTCCGCGAATGTGGACCCAGAACTACCAGAGAAGATGGACACAGACGTTGCTCTCAAAGATGAGAGGACAGAGCAGCCCATCCAACAGCAACCTACTAATACTCTAGTATCTTCTGACGCTCCATCACCTGACTCTCCAGACTCACCGTCACCAGATTCTCCTGCGCCACAGTCAACTGATTCTCCTGAGTCGCCGTCGCCCGATTCTCCTGCATCGGTAGTCCCTTCGGGCCCGGAGCAGGGTCCCGTACCACCGATCCACGTCAGCTACACACGGAACTACTGGACTCTACTGGCCCAGCTGCAGAACACCATGAAGCTCCCCATGTTCAGCTGGCCGGATCACCTGGGGCTGAAGATTCTGCTGTCCTGCCTAGCAGACTTCGAGGCAGCCACACAGGTGCTACGGGAAGCCTCCCTACCTTTTGAAATCTTGCTTCCAGGCCACAAGAAGAAGAAGCCTGGCAACAACAAGCCGACAGAAGCAGAAAAACCACCGCCACGAGAGTTGGTAAAATGCTTCAGATGTCAGAATTTTCGACATCTAGCCATCGACTGCACGCAGCCGGCAAGATGTGTCCGCTGTGGAGGTGGCCATTATGTTGCAGAATGCAACCAGCGTCGCGAGGACGCAGTCTGCTGTAACTGCGGCTCCTCACACGCTGCTTCCTATCGCGGTTGTAGAGCATGGAAGCAGCAGCGTAACATCAAGAAAAGAAGTGAGCGAAGTCGGCTCCATACGCAGCCCGCAACAAGCCGCCAAGTAGGTGGCGGCTGCCCTCCAGTGACTACTGACTGACAAATCCGAATGGCCGAAGACTCCTGCGTGTGGTAGAGAACCATGATGCTGTCATCTGGGGGCCAACAGAACCCACCATCTATGGAAGGGGGCAACCGGATGTGTTGGATGTGGCCATAACCAAAGGCCTTCGCCACAACATAGCCGTCACTACAAAAACTGCGCTGTCTTCCGATCACGTCCCTGTCCTCTTCTACATGGCTGCGGACGTATCGTCGCGAAAAGACAGGAACTACAGGAACCTTCGTGATGTCAACTGGGAAATCTTCAAAGAGATCCTCACACGGAGTCTAGAGACTGCAGCACCACCCTCAGCTGTCGGCCCCTCTGCCGCCGCTGTCCGCCTGGCCGACTTGATAAACAATGCAGTGGATGCGGCCACTAGACCGCGCCGCACTCTCCCATCACAATCAAAACGACTGCCCCCTCACATAAAAGAAGCTGTCACCGTAAAGAACCAGCTCACCAGAGAGTGGCAGGTCACGAGAGACGCGGCAGTGAAAAGAGTGATCAACCGTATGCAAAGGGAGATAAAGGCGGAGGTGGAAAAACACCGAAACACCGATTGGAATAATTTTGTCTCCACCCTGGATACGCAAGATGGGTCGGCGTGGCGTACCACAAAAGCCCTTCTCCGGAGACGACATAAGATTCCACCACTGATTGTCGGAAACAACTACGTCTGCGACCCAGAAGAGAAGGCGGAAGCCTTAGCAGAAGCCTTCAGAGTAAACTTTCAGCCTGTTGACATCCCGAGGGATGCACAACGCATTCAAATGGTAGAAGATCGCCTCCAGCTCTTCCTAGAAGCGGTTCCCCCAGAGGATGACCGCATTCCCGAAACCACCACCGAAGAGGTCGCCACCACTCTTTCAAACCTTAACACTAAAAAAGCTGCAGGCCATGACGGCATTGGAGGAGGAATTCTACGACAATTGCCTCCCCTGGCTGTCCAATACATCACAGACATGTTTAATGAAATATTACGCTCGGGTGAAATTCCGCCGACTTGGAAATATGCCGAAATTATGCCAATTCCTAAGTCGGGAAAGGACAAGAGGTCGCCAAAATCCTACCGACCTATTAGTTTGCTACCAACCCTATCCAAGGTGTTTTGAACGAGTTTATCTGAAAAGGCTTCGTCCAATTATTGATAGAGATGGACTACTTCCAGATGAGCAATTTGGCTTCAGGAGATACCACTCCACCCCGCATCAACTGCTCCGCCTAGCAGAAGACGCCTTCTCGGCTTTTGAACGGCGAGAGTACTTCGGCGCCGTCCTCCTTGATGTCAGCCGCGCCTTCGACTCGGTCTGGCATAAAGGGCTCTTATACAAGTTGTTGGTGCAAGGAATCCCTTTTTTCACATGTAAAACTACTAAGGAGTTACCTAGAGGAGCGAACTTTCCGAGTAGTGATGGAGGGTAGCCACTCGGCGGTTAAAAACATCTGCGCTGTTGTCCCGCAGGGTTCAGTGATTGGCCCAGTCCTATATAACCTTTGCAAGGCAGACTCACCATCAACAGCAAGAGTTCAAAAGGCTCTCTACGCAGATGATACCGCACTCTTCGCCAAGAGTCTAAACGTCGAAATTTTACGATCTCGACTGCAGCAGGCGTGCAATAATGTACAAGAATGGGCTACCAAATGGTGCCTTGGCTTCAACGCCCCAAAGAACCAAGCTATCATTATTTCCAGAAGGAAGGTCCCACGACGGCTCCAACCTCTAACCCTCTTCGGTGAAATCATTGTTTGGACAAACACGGCAACATATATTGGCGTAAAACTTGACACGCGGCTGACATGGAAACACCACGTGGCCAACGTTCGCAGGAAGGCAACAGGTAGACTAACTACTCTATACCCTGTTCTAAATCCGAAAAGCAATCTGAGACCTGATGTAGGAAAACAGCTGTACACTGCCCTCATCAGACCCGTGATGGAGTATGCCTCCGCAGTCTGGGGCAACACTGCGGAATGCCACCTCCAGCGACTCCAGACCATACAGAATAAGGCTATCAGATTCGCGTACCACCTACCCAGGGAGACGCATACAGAAGATCTACACCGAATAAGCGGACTTTCCAAACTCAGAACCCGCTTTCAAAAGCTGGCAGCGCAGTTTTATGAAAAGAGCCAGCACTCTGCCAATCCCCTGATTAACTCACTGGGTGGTGGACCAATTTATGATCACAGACTAAGGTGGCCAAGGAAACTCCTTGATCACCAGCAATAGAAATTCATCGGAACCGACAATTCCAACAATGACAAATAAGTAAGGCCAGCCAAAACCAAAATGGAAGGTGATGCGTTATCACGCAAAAACTTCCCCGCACTCTGGGCACCTATGTCTTCCCCAGCAATTTGTTGTCGTGTCGTGTCGTGTCCAGTGACTACTCAGCCTGATGCTTGGAGGAAACGCACGCACTCGCAGCCAAGACAACGTGAGAGCAGTACTAAGTCACCGGAAACCTACTAGGCATCGCACAACTACTACAAGACAGCGGCAACCAAAGAAACGAGAATGGCGGAAGACAACCAGATGGGAAGACAGCGGAGGTGGCACAGAAGTATGCAACTGCTCCTGCACCAGACACTCTGCGATCTACGAGGAAGAAGACTAGACGAACTCATCGCCCTTCTCACGAAGCTGACAGCCCATCTGACTACAAAAGAAAACCTGTCTGCCTCAATGAGGCAGCATTAACGTCATCACCCTCAACGCGGCGTGCCATTTCTGTAAAGCAACGAAGACCGCGGCGGCAATCACCCAGTGAAGAAGACACTCAAAGCCAAACGAAAAGACACACCGACAGTGAAGATTTGTCCCGTCCACTTAACGTGGAGGCAATGTCCTAGGACAACATACTCCACCTTACACCAGCTCAACTGAGCTGCGACTAGGCTGTAGCGAAAGAGCTACATTGGCCAGACGGCACGGTGTGTTCACCAACGTTGTCTAGAACATGTACGACACGTTCGTCTGGGGCAGAAAGAAAAATCTGCGGTGGCGGAACACAGTCTAGAACATGGCCATGGTTTCTAGAGTACTGGCGCATACTGGGAGCTTCTGGAATAGCATCCTTACAGAAGCAGTAGAAATTAGTCTCGCGTCTAACCTCGTCAACCGCGACAGCGGGTACCAGCTGAGTGAAGCCTGGACGCCAATCATCAATACTATTCGTCGACAGCGCGACCGAGACGCATTACACGGCGCGTCCAGATCAACGGAAAGTTCGGTAGCGAGCAATTTGTTGCTCAGGCATTAATCATCAGCTTATGGGTAAGTTTTTGCCTTCTGACTTTTCCTTCTACCGAACGATGAGTTACTACGAGGCAGGACCCCGGCTACCATTGGTTACAAATCTGACCAATCACGTGGCAGCATGGCTCAATATGAGGCCCGCAACGGATTCGTGTTGACCCAACAGTTGGACAGACAATTTATCGTGAAGGCTTTGTTTTCGGATATCTTCTTCGAAGAAGCGGTGATTTTAAGCCCATCCGCTATATGTCATGTGAAAAAGGACATCAAATCTAGCCGTAACTCCACCTTGGCATCGATTCAAACGACACGACAACAAATTGCCGGGGAAGACATAGGTGCCCAGAGTGCGGGGAAGTTTTTGCGTGATAACGCATCACCTTCCATTTTAATTGGTTGGCCTTACTTGTTTGTCATTGTTGGAATTGTCGGTTCCGATGAATTTCTATTGTTGGTGATCAAGGAGTTTCCTTGGCCACCTTAGTCTGTGATCATAAATTGGTCCACCACCCAGTGAGTTAATCAGGGGGTTGGCCGAGTGCTGGCTCGTTTCATAAAACTGCGCTGCCAGCTTTTGAAAGCGGGTTCTGAGTTTGGAGAGTCCGCTTATTCGGTGTAGATCTTCTGTATGCGTCTCCCTGGGTAGGTGGTACGCGAATCTGATAGCCTTATTCTGTATGGTCTGGAGTCGCTGGAGGTGGCATTCCGCAGTGTTGCCCCAGACGACGGAGGCATACTCCATCACGGGTCTAATGAGGGCGGTGTACAGCTGTTTGCCTACATCAGGTCTCAGTTTGCTGTTCGGATTTAGAACAGGGTAGAGAGTAGTTAGTCCACCTGTTGCCTTGCTGCGAAGGTTGCCACGTGGTGTTTCCATGTCAGCCGCGTGTCAAGTTTTACGCCAAGATATGTTGCCGTGTTTGTCCAAACGATGTTTTCACCGAAGAGGGTTAGAGGTTGGAGCCGTCGTGGGACCTTCCTTCTGGAAATAATGATAGCTTGGCTCTTGGGGGCGTTGAAGCAAAGGCGCCATTTGGTAGCCCATTCTTGTACATTATTGCACGCCTGCTGCAGTCTAGATCGTAAAATTTCGATGTTTAGACTCTTGGCAAAGAGTGCGGTATCATTTGCGTAGAGAGCCTTTTGAACTCTTGCAGTTGAAGGTGAGTCTGCCGTGTAAAGGTTATATAGAACTGGGCCAATCACTGAGCCCTGCGGGACACCAGCGCAGATGTTTTTGACCGCCGAGTGGCTACCCTCCATCACTACTCGAAAAGTTCGCTCCTCTAGGTAACTCCTTAGCAGTTTTACATGTGAAAGAGGGATTCCTTGCACCAACAACTTATATAAGAGCCCTTTATGCCAGACCGAGTCGAAGGCGCGGCTGACATCAAGGAGGACGGCGCCGAAGTACTCTCGCCGTTCGAAGGCCGAGAAGGCATCTTCTGCTAGGCGGAGCAGTTGATGCGGGGTGGAGTGGTATCTCCTGAAGCCAAATTGCTCATCTGGAAGTAGTCCATCTCTATCAATAATTGTACGAAGCCTTTTAATATAAACTCGTTCAATCACCTTGGACAGGGTTGGTAGCAAACTAATAGTTCGGTAGGATTTTGGCGACCTCTTGTCCTTTCCTGGTTTAGGAATTGGTATAATTTCCGCATGTTTCCAAGTCTGCGGAAATTCACCAGAGCGTAATATTTCATTAAACATGTCTGTGATGTATTGGACTGCCAGGGGAGGCACTTGGCGTAGAATTCCTCCTCCAATGCCGTCATGGCCTGCAGCTTTTTTAGTGTTAAGGTTTGAAAGAGTGGTGGCGACCTCTTCGGTGGTGGTTTCGGGAATGCGGTCATCCTCTGGGGTAACCGCTTCTAGGAAATGCTGGAGGCGGTCTTCTACCATTTGAATGTGTTGTGCATCCCTCGGGATGTCAACAGGCTGAAAGTTTACTCTGAAGGCTTCTGCTAAGGCTTCCGCCTTCTCTTCAGGATCGCAGACGTAGTCGTTTCCGACAATCAGTGGCGGAATCTTATCTCGCCTCCGGAGAAGGGCTTTTGTGGTGCGCCACGCCGACCCATCTTGCGTATCCAGGGTGGAGACAAAATTGTTCCAATCGGTGTTTCGGTGTTTTTCCACCTCCGCCTTTATTTCCCTTTGCATACGGTTGATCACCCTTTTCACTGCCGCGTCTCTCGTGACGTGCCACTCTCTGGTGAGCTGGTTCTTCACAGTGATAGCTTCTTTTATGTGAGGGGGCAGTCGTTTTGACTGTGATGGAAGAGTGCGGCGCGGTCTAGTGGCCGCATCCACTGCATTGTTTATCATGTCGGCCAGGCTGACAGCGGCGGCAGAGGGGCCGACAGCTGAGGGTGGTGCTGCAGTCTCTAGACTCCGTGTGAGGATCTCTTTGAAGATGTCCCAGTTGACATCACGAAGGTTCCTGTAGTTCCTGTCTTTTCGCGACGATACGTCCGCAGCCATGTAGAAGAGGACAGGGACGTGATCGGAAGACAGCGCAGTTTTGGTAGTGACGGCTATGTTGTGGCGAAGGCCTTTGGTTATGGCCACATCCAACACATCCGGTTGCCCCCTTCCATAGATGGTGGGTTCTGTTGGCCCCCAGATGACAGCATCGTGGTTCTCTACCACACGCAGGAGTCTTCGGCCATTCGGATTTGTCAGTCGCGAATTCCATGCCACATTTTTTGCGTTTAGATCTCCGGCGATGAAGAGGTTGCCCTGCATGCTGAGGAGTGCAGCGAAGTCTCTTTCTTGCAGGATACCATCGGGTGGTCTATATGCGGAGATCAGTACAATTTTGCCATTGGTGGTTTCGATGGCAACCCCTGTTGCTTCAATGGAGTCCGAGGTCGGTAGTTTGACTGGATAGTGCCTGATGGTGTTTCTGACATAGACAGCAGTACCTCCTGTTGCAGTTTGTCGGTCGGTACGGTAGCAAGAGTAATTGGGGGCGGCGGCCTTGATCCCCGGTTTAAGGTGAGTTTCTGTGACGAGGCATACGTCAATTCCTTCGTCACTGAGAAATTCCCTGAATTCTCCCAATTGGCGCCACAGGCCATTGGAATTCCAAGTGGAGATTGTGAGGTCTTCAATTCTTGCCAAGGCGTGGTTTGGTCGGATCATGCTGTATTGCCTCGAGGGCTAGCTGTACTGCAGCAGTTATCTGCCGCGGGATATCCTGCATCATGGCAATGACCGCCTGCAGCAGGGACATTACCATGGCATTACTGTCTGGCTGGTTATTCGTGTCCGGTCGGTGGTTTCCAGATTTATTCCTCATATCTGTGTTGTTTTGCTGCTTCCTTCGTGTGGTCAATTGCTTGTTTACAGGAAGCTCAGGTGGTTGGTTTTGTCTGTTATTGGTGGTATCAGTCTTAGTCCGGGTGTCTTCAGCCAAGATGTTGAAGGTCTTCTCGTCATATGTGGCGTTGGTTGTAGACTCACTAATCGGATGACTTATATTTTGAGTCTTTTCTTGCTGTTTCTTCTTCTGCTGCTGTTGTTTTTTGATGGCAGCAAGGTATGTGCTGTTGTTGGCCTTCTGCCGTTCATCAAATCTGGAGAAGGCTACACACTTTCTGTAGCTAGCCACATGTTCTCCACCACAGTTGACACACTTTGGTGGGGACATCACCCTTCCTAATGGCGCATTCCTTGGAGGAGTGTTCGCCTGCACATTTGACACATTTGGCTGGCATTGAGCAGTGCCGAGCCACGTGGCCTACACCTTGGCAGTTGAAGCATTGAGGTGGTCCCCGTTTGCTTCTAAGTTTCTCGGTTGTTACCCTGAGCGCACACAGTGTCGTCATTTTGAAAATACCCCTATTTTCTATTGAATCAGGGAGTACAACAAGAAAGAGTGGAACTTCTTGATTAGTCTTCGGAGAGCGAAGGCGTGCTACTGTTCTTGCAGGAAAACCTCGCTCTGCCAATTCCGTCTTTACCTCTTCTGGCTCGATACTGAAGGGCATTCCCCTGATGACCACTTTCAGGAATTTTTCGTCTGGCGACGGGAAGGTGTAGTACGCTATCTGGTTCAAGGCAGCGAACCGAGCGACAGCGTTGTACTCATCAGGGGACTTAGGGTGGACCTTGTAGAGATCCCTACCTGCTGTCTTGATGGTGAATCTATCTCCACATAGATTCTTTAGCTGGAGGTACAGCTTCATGTAGTTATCCTTGAAATTGAGCATCAGTGGGGCAGGTTTGGGTACTTTGCTACCACTGATTTGAGGTTCTTCATCCGCCTGTAGGGGGGCGAACTGGTTGGTAGTGGTAGGAGCAGGAGTCGCTGTTGTGATGAGGGTCGCTGCTGGTGCAGTACGTCGAGGCTTGGCAAACCCATCCTTATCGACGACATTCTTCTGACGAGCGGCCTTCAGGTAGGCGCTCTTAGTGGTCCTAAGAGAAGGAAATGCAACTCGTTTCTTTGACTGCTCTTCGTTGGAACTAGTAGTTGCAGTCCTCTTCCTCGAAACAGTAGTTTGATCCTGGTCCATAACCAAATCAGCTTCCTCGTCCGAGCTGGAGTCACTAATATTATCCATGTTAAGATTATGGATTGAATCCTTATCTTGATTTTCGCTGGCAGCGCTGTGCCCTAATGCGGAGGCCATAGTGCCGGGAGTGTTGTGCTGGCACCGTGTTAACACCGCAGGGTTCCAAGTGTCAGACACAACCCTAATGCTCACGCCAGGGGGTCCCACTCCACCTGGGAGTGGGCCGTGTGGCGGTAAATCCCTAGCACTCGGAGGGCAGGGAGGAAAGGCAATCCCCAAAGAAGAAGAAGCAAGCGAACCACTATCTCCTTCACTTACTGATCGAAACAGAACGCGCATATACTAGTGTGCCCCGAGAAGCACACAGGCAGATGCGAATACCGGCGAGTCAGTCAGTGGCATCGATTCAAGCCGCAACGAGATTTCACCCCTGCTACGACTGGTTCCACAGCCAACCAATCAGAGGTTAGCAGCGGGAATCTGGTCTAGCTCAGCAGCTTCGCATGTACCTGACCTCACTTCACCGGAAGATGGCGCCGACGATTCAGAGCGTCGAAATATTGTGTGATTATTATAACACTTCTATAACTCGGCTAGTCACCCGAGAGCATTATTTGTACAATAAATAACTTCTCAAGAGTTGAGTCTGTCACTTGATATTACGTAATATCAAGTGACGTCACGTGACGTCTTGACAGTACGGCCCTGCCTCAAGCTTGGCAGTGGAACACTGTATTTGCACCACGAGTTTCTGTTTTCTTTTCCAATCAGTTTCGATGACGAATTGAGTTACGGAAACTGCGAGCACTATTAAGGATGCGACGCTTATTAATCAACACGCCTGCTCGTAACGTATTGGTGGACCTGATCCAATAGGGGAGCCATGTAGCCATCTGCCCGTGTTCTGTGTAGTGAGTGTATTTTGTTGTTTTGTAGGTGATTACGGGAAACCGCATCAGGACGACCGGGTTCAGGACTCGGACCAGGTCCCGCTGCCACACTGGCGGGTAGTAATAGTGTGAGAAGGAACAGACACATCACTGCATCTGCAGGTAGCAGCAAGAAGCAATTTCGTCTGACAGAATTTACTATAAGGGAAAGCTAAGGGTCGCACTCTACTAAGCCGTAATGGCAGGGTCGGATTCAGACAGCGCGGGGTCCTACCCTAGGATTTTCTTTTTTTTTTTTGCTGTGGCTTTACGCCTTGTTGACTGCTAAGGTCATTAGAGGCGGGATGGGAATCGGGACAAGGAACGGGAAGGAATTCGACCATGGCAAACACCTGAAGTTATTTGGGAAAGCATGGAAAACTAAAATCTGGATACGTGGACGGGGATTCGAACCCACGTCCACGAGGCCAGAGCGTTAACCGTTCACCCACCACGGTCGGTCCCTACCCTAGGAGGTGCGGGACCCGCAAGGGAGCATCCACAAACTACGTGGTTCTGTCCAAGGGGGGGGGGGGTTTGGCTGGAAGGCTACGCTGGGCTACGTGAGGGGAGGGGGGGGGGTTTCCGAGCCAGACGACGTAGCTTTCCTTTCATAACATTTTTCACAGTTAAAATGAGGAACAGAACACACAACAGCATGTGAATATTTATTTCCTTCATTTAATTATCTCCGTATGTGATTTACAATAGTCTGACAGGAGAAAACAGAACTAAATATTTTCTGGAATCATAAGGGGAAAAAGCTACGTGAAAGCCACGTAGGGCTACGTGTGGGGTAGGGAGGGAGGGGGTTTCACAGGAGGCAAAAATTGAGCTACGTGGTTTATGCACGCTCCCCAACATTTGCTAACTCCTGCTACGTGGCTAATCCAGTACTGCGTAATGGGAGGACATTCAAGCAGTGCTGCCAAATCTACGGATTTATCCGTAGATCTACGGACTTTTATAAAAAAAATTAGGATTTTCGGATTTTGTTAAAATATCTACGGATTTTTTTAATACTTTTTATTATTTGTTTATTTTTCGTTATATTGGTGTTTTGTTAAACTATGAGTTCATAGTGATAATGTATTACAGAATTGTCAATAATTGTTAATCGTTTCCTTGCAACCGCTCGTGTGAACCAACGATTGAAATAAATCTGATATTTTGTTTGATTATAGATTTTATAGATCTTAAATGATCGTAATACAGAACTATTGGTGCACTGTTTAGGCACGGCGACACGCTCGTTGGCACGCCTTACAAAGCAGTGACTTCTGATAATACCAATATTCGAGAATCAAGTGGTCGCAGTATTTAACATTTACTGTTAGACTACTGAATATATGTTAAATTTAATGTCAACAAAGAAAATGTACTGTCTCTAATAATAAAAAACCAACAACACCAAAAAAAAGAGAGTAGGCACAGCAGCAGCAGTGATGAAAGTGACGCTGTATAAAACATGTGCGCAGCTGAGACGCCTGGCAAGAGAGACAGCTGAACGCTTTCCATATGCGCTGCCTGCGGACAATAAGAGTCACGTGGCAGGATAAAATGAGCAATGAGAGTGTTCTGTCTACCATGAAGTGTCACAGTATTACTGTCACCCTAAAACAAAGACGACTCCGCTGGCTTGGCCACGTCCACAGAATGGACCCTGAGAGACCACCACGGAAAGTCATGCTCAGTCAGATTGCTAATATCAAGAGACCTGTAGGGCGCCCGATGCTAAGGTTTAAAGGCTCCTGCAAATGTGATTTGGAGAGCTTCGGCTTGCGCACTTCTGACTGGGAAGCTTGCGCCAGCACGAGACCCTTATGGCGTCATCATATCACCACCGGCATGTCCAAATATGACAGAACATGATTGGATAAAATAAAGCTGAAAAGCTTCGTAACAGAGAAGTACTTCCACCGGATCCATCTTTCGTGTGCGATAGATGTGGCAAAATTTGTCGCGCCGCCATCGGACTAATCAGCCACAACAGAAGATGCGATGCACTCAACCCTAGTGATAGCTGAGTCGCTACAACTATCATCTGTGAAGATGCTGTGGCCAATATATATATATAAAACATGTTCACAGATATTTCTTATTTTCAGTGTAGAATATTATTTTTGTAATTTTAAAGACCTGAAAATAAAAAGTATTCTTAATTTTGATTCTCTCTTCAATTATTATTGTTTTAGTTAGCGAGTCTTCGGATTTTTGTACCCAATCTACGGAAATTTTAGCGGCCATCTACGGATATTCAAAGCCAAGGGGCTGGCAGCACTGACACCAACGGACCTGTATCAGATGGAGAGCTATTAAAATGCAAAAAGTTTTATAATAAGTTTATTGTAGATGAATTGACTCTGCTCTAAGCGTCATTGTTGCTTGGAACAACTACATTGGCTCCTTTGACTACAATGCATTTGTTCTGAATGAACATTTCTTGAAACCATACACACAGAAAAAAATATAACACATGAAATAAGAAGTTTTATTTATTTATAGACTTCCCAGAGCTAGAAGGGTCGTGGAAAAAAATTTCGGTATTCTGGCATCAGGTTTCCAAGTATTCCTGATATTCAAAATGTTGATAAAATAATAATGGCCAGTTATCTATTACATAAATATTTCCATGAATTTGCTTCCTGGCATCTCCATTTCTGTGTAGTTTGCCGGAAATATCCCACCAACACCGAAAATTTTGTACATTTATTAAAATTCCATTAACACCCTCCCCTCAGTGACAACTTTCTCCTCTGCGACTTCACATATAGATATTTACAGCGCGAGGGTCTCAGAGCAACTGGGGCGAAATCGACCTGACTAAACCACCTCAAGCTCTACACGACCTGATCTAGTCAGACCCTGACCAGATCGGCCAACTCTGCCACCCGACAAGCATTTATCAGGCGACAAACCCACACACCATACGATATTGCTCCTGATCCGACCGTATCAGGCATCAGATCAGGTCGTGTGTAGGGGTCTTAGTATTGGCGTGAATATTTTTTTAAATTGTTTTAAAACAATATTTGAAGTCGGGTACTTGCGGCTGATGTTTAGTTTTCAGTTCCTTTCATTTATGTCTTGTGCGCACATTAGCTTGATAAAACCTTATAAATATTAAATTTTCTAACAACGCGCAGTTCCTGCCTAACATCACTCAGTGATTATTTGTAATATAGACCGCGTGTCAACTGATCAGAAATAGAGAAACAGTTCCAGGTTAGCAATCATCCTTTTCGCTGAGCCTGGGAACTATATCTTTGTGCTCTCAAACATTTTATTCACTCCGCGCGAAGAATTCTGTGTTTTCGCTGTGATACTATTCGTCATTATAGTTGCTGATGGCTTCTGTCCTTACAAATATACGATAATTTTTTTCTGGTTATATTTTCCCGTTGAGGCTGAAAGCTGAAAGTTTCCCACTAACTGAAAGCTACCGACCACACCAGGCTGCTAACCTATGTTTTTCTCCCAATTTCTGTATTTTTAGTCAGTATTGTGAGAGGAAATTCCTGAAAGCTGTTTTCAGCTGTTATTTTCGTCCTAATCATAACTTTTTTTTCTTCGTAAGGCCTCTTATATTACAGTAAATTATTCACGTATCATAGCTGTCTACGATTTAACTGATTTCATGTGGGGATCAGTTTTGATTCCGTTTTGGTCACTGAGCGTGGTGGGTGAGCGGTAACGCTCTGGCCTCGCATTCGGGAGGACGCAGGTTCGAATCCACGTAAAGTCATCCAATTTTAGGTTCTCCATCGATTCCCCAAATTACTACAGGCGAATGCCGGGATGCTTCCTTCAATAGGCCGAGGCCGAATTCCTTCCCGTTCTTGAGTTCAGTGCTTTCCAGCCTCTAACCACCTGGTCGTCGACGAGATTTAACGCTATAAACATAATAACTGTAATAATAATAATCCATTTTGGCTGTGGTGGACGGAGTGTCTACGTGAATAATTTTTTTACTGACTAATAAATAGTTATTCAAAGTAATGGTCTGGTAGGTCACTTATGACGGTTGTTTTTTTCCTTCATGTTTGACAGATAATTGAGGACGTGGGTATGTTGAGATGAAGAGGTTAGCGGAAGACTGGAATAGATGGAGGAATGCGTCGACCAGTCGAGAGACTGACGACAGCAGCAACATATGTGCAGTGTTTGTGAGTTTCGTTGTTGTTTGCCTGCGTCCATCTGTTTACTTCTTATATAGCGGGGAGATGTAATAAAGGCTTTTCTGTGGCAAGTTAAATGGTTCATCTATTCCTATGACAGGACCAGTGTATTTATTTTACTTCTGGCTTTACACCTCGTCGACGTCAAGGTGATTAGAGGAGGTAAAGGACCGGAGACAAGGAACAGCAAGAAATTCGGCCATGGCATTTTAAAGGAACCGTTCCGGCATTCGCCTGGAGCGATTTGAGGAAACCATGGAAAACCCAAACCTGGATGCCCGGACAGGGATTCGAACCCGCGTCATCCTGAACTCGCGGCTAGACCGTTACGTTTATCAAAACTGATCCCGGCATAAAATCGGTTAAAATCGTAGACAGTTATAACACATGAATAATTTACCGAAATAACTACGGTTATCGTAGAGTTCCTGAATTACATTTGTGCTGATACACGTCATAAATAAAGAATAGTGATGTTTCTTTTTTGTTGTCCGTGATTCCTCGGCGCTGTATCTCGACAGAGAAGAGCGCGATTCCCTGTAATCCCGCTCCTCAGCGGTGTCAGAATTCTGTCTCGCGGTGCATTGTGGTCTCTGCCCATCCTCTGGTGAGACTTCGTGAGATCTGGTCGGATCCCCCCTGCTAACGACCTCGTAGACTTTTAGCTTGTTTAGCTCTCCTGCTTCCAAGACCGGTTATCCTCCCACCCCTAAGGTCGGTTTTCGCGTGGTTTCTAGACCATATACCCCCCCCCCCCTAAAGCTGATATTCGCGTCATTTGTAGACCTTTTCTTAGCTCTACTGTCCTTGAAGAATTTCAAAACCTCACGTGAGATTTCCGTTGACCCTCCCCCCCCATTCCCCTTGATGAGCTTTCGTGAGATTTCGCCAATTCCCCCCCCCCCCCATTTCATCTCACGTAATTTCCTTTGAACAGTTATTCCGTATTGCCTGTACACCCATTCTTTTTTTTTCTGTTACTTCGTTTGAATTATTCTAAGCAGGAATTTATTTGAGATATTATTGCACATTGGAAGCAATACATTTCCTATCGTCAAGTAAGATGACAGCACTTTTGACACAGGATGTGTCTGGTTGGAATCAAGAGTAGACACGTTTTAGTGCAATACACGATTGAGACGTATTTAATTCATTTACAACTAATACGAGTAATATACTTTAAACTAGTTTCATGATGTCTATGAAGTTATCCTGTGTGTGTGTGTGTGTGTATGTGTGTGTGTGTATGTTTGTTTGTTTGTTTGAGAGAATAAGCGCCTTGAATTTTTCTCGAGATACAGAGGATATTTCTTGACACTATTGCTGTATTTCAAAAAATAAAAACAGAATGACCTGGTCAACAGGAAGTTTTTTAAATCCAAACAATCGTATAAACTGGTTGTTCAAGTCGTAGGAATGGAACAAAGTGTTTACTGGAAGCTTATTTCATGACAGTTATTCCACTCAGATTTCATTAACTGAGAATCATTTCGATTTTATTAAAAAAAAAAAAAACGACTATTCGCTGTTCCGCCGCTGTCACCGACAGAGCATTCGTGTCCTCGCTCGCTGGCAGCCATGACGTCGTGTTTTCACGGTGCAATGTTAGTTACGATTTTTTCTCAACAGTGTCTGTAAGGCCATTTTTTAAATATAAGTCCAATCCTGAAATACATTTATGTGTAACATGCATCTCAAGTTACCACATGAACCCAAAGTTATTCCCGATCAGCCTGTAATGTTTTCCAGCGCTAAGCACAAAAACGAAAATGTTTCCCAAAATTAATAGTTTTTCTGTGGTTCTTTCAAATTCTTTTAGTTCTGGCTTTACGCCTCGTAGATGTCGAGACAATTAGAGGAGGGAAAAGACTTGAGGAACGGGAAGGAATTCGGCCTTGGCCTTTTGAAGTTTGGAGTGATTTGGGGAAAGCACTGAAAACTCAAATCTGGATACCCGGGCGGGGATGCGAACCCACGTCCTCCCGAACGCGAGGCCAAAGCGTTAACCGCTCACGCACCACACTCGGTCCTATTAGTTTTGTAATACAACAAATTAAGCCTCTATTCAAGATCCATTCAGAAACAAATACGGGACGATACATCGGCCAATAAAGATAGAAATAAGCTGAATTAGATGGTGGAAATGTAGGGTAATATATTTGAAGGAAGTTTCATCGCGTAGCATAGTATTAACCTGGCCGCTCCAAGAATCGACCAACAGCGGAAATTCACCATTACTGACGCACGGCTTCATTACCCTCGGCACGAATATGCCACCAACGTTTTGTGTGTTGTAATCGCCACGGCAAAATGCTAATAAGAAGTCTGTGAAGAGCGCCCAGACAATTACCGAAATTGTGATACAATATCCTAGTCAGTGCAAAATTTATAGCGGTAAAACTGTAATTTTGAAATATATATTTGTGCCTGCCTACGAATTGTGTATCAATGGAAGGACATCATAATATTTTCAGTATGAAAATCGTATATTTTTTTAAGTGTTGTTATTGAAAAATACGTGAAACTTCTGCAGAAAAATGAATTTTTATTTTGGAAAATTTATGAATAAACAATTTTTTAATTCAACAAATACCACACATTGCTGAAGAGAAATGCATGTAGGAAAGAAAATGTGTTGGTGGGTATCGAACTCCTGACCTGTAGCCTGATAGTGCCGCTTTAATGGCCTCAGCTGTTCCCCCCTGCTGCTGTGAAGTATTACCATCTTTGGTTTAAAATGAACGGCCTTATGATGACGTGTTACTATATTACGCATCCAGTTAGTTCGTTCTGTGAAACCCATATATCTGGATGCCTTTCGAGATTGGATACAAATTTTCGCCTGATTACTGAGGAATAACGATGCTCGATACGACAAAAACCGCAGCTACTAACACAGACACAATATACTTGTGTTTGTATTGGTGCGCTCAGCTGTTTGGCCCGAATGCTGCCACCTGTTGCTCTCCTAATAAACAAATCTTCTCTTTTATCTGTTACTGTGTGTTTATCATGTTTTTAAACACTGTCACGAACAGTAAACATTATTCGTTGCTGTTATTGACATTCTTGTAAGCCTTGTTTAGTATGGGAATGGCCCAATACCAGCTTAGCTTTCGCTGCATTCTTCATCTAGCGAGACACATTTTCTAGGAAGTAACTCATTGTCCATTTTCTAAAAACAGCAACCGGTTCACTTGCACTTAACTCTTTGTATCTACCAAACAAAATGGCGCCAAACGGCACACCGCCCAAAATGCACGTTTCGAATTCTACGACGGATGATAGAGCTGTAAAATCTGCGTCATTCTGAAGTAACGAAATTCTGCAAAGCTCGGTGTGTCTCCTGCGTCACCGTTTGTCTATTTTTGAAACTAGGTTAAAATAATAGGCGCAGTTTGTGGTCTGTGCGAGCATAAGCTGCTGATGTTCCGTTAGCAACAGTTGGCAACGTGGACCTCACATTTCCGAGTCGCCTTGTACCGGACAAATTTCAATGTAACAATCGTCCCAAGAATCAGTTTATAATGGATTACTTTTTAATTTGATTTTTATATAGACACTAGCTGTTACCCGCGACTTCGTACGCGTGGACTTGGAGTTTCAATTCCAGAATTGGATATAGAAAACTGTTAGTAACGTAAGATTTGTCCCAAACAACACCGAGTCGACATAATATGATGGAAAGCCATCATTATATCATCCTATCATCTAATCTGTCTCATGAAGAGAATCAATTTACAACATATTTAAAAACAGAAAAGTAAGCGAAGGTGCGGGGATGTGTGTGTGTGTGTGTGGAGGGGGGGGGGGGGTTAACTGATGGCAGCTTTATTTCAGCTTGGTTTTTTCTTCTTTATTCAACATGAGCATCTGAATCATATAATCTAATAGCAGCACATTGTCTTCTAGACCTGCACCTTAGGCCAGGTTTACGTCCGTAAGGCATGTCAAAAAGGAAGACAAATTGGTGCCAGAAACTTTTATACAGACACAAATGAATAGTACAGTGCAGAGCAAATTGACTTCTATACTAAATAATAAGTTTTGTTTCTTATCGAAATTTATTAATAAATCAAATACTAACACATTGCGTGACTGAGCAACCAACGTAACAATACAGACTAACACACGAATCTGTCTGTCTTTCATCATTCGATAAGTTCTTAAAATTTCGTGACTAAAAGTGTTATTCATGCCGAAAAAATGTCCTGTGTCCTTCCTACACTATTTCATTGTTAAATTCCATCAATATTGATATAGCCATTTAGTCGTCAAAACGTAACAAAAAGACAGAAACTTACTTCCACATTTATAATATAATAGCTGGTACCCACAACTTCGTTCGTGATTGTAAAGTATTCATATTGACAGCTGTAGACATCTAACCACCATAGTGCACGATGGGAGACTCGATACTATTACCACACACAAATACCAGTCTTCTGCGCTATGTAGTTCCGGCAGCAAAGTAAAATTTACGGATACACACAAGTCTTTGGATGAAATACGAAAATATTCATGATCGACCAATTTCGAACACCATATCTCACACACTCCCACAGTTACCGAATTTCGGCCAACGTTGTGATCGATGGGTGACTCTGTGTTACTACCACACAAAAACGCCGGTAATTTGCGATTGATAGTTTTCACTTAAAAGTGATACAACGTGACACATGCGTCTTTGGCAGAAATATGAAATTGCCGCAGGTCGACCATTTTATCCCCCATTTCTCCCACACCCCCATAACTACCGACATCTAACAACCATAGTGCACTACATGAGATACAATTCTACTACCATACACAAACACCAATGTTCTATGCTATGTAGTTGTGGCAGAAAAGTGACATATGCGGAGACAGTCGAAATTCGAAAATATCCTTGGTCGGCCACTTACAACCACCATATCTACCACAGTAACACAGTTTCTGAAATTCGGCCGCTGTTGTGATCGAAAGGTGACTCTGTGCTACTACTACACACAAACGCCAGTTATCTGTGATCTATAGTTTTCGCTGAAAAGTGATACACCATGACACTTTTGTCTTTGGCAGAAGTATGAAATTGCCACAGGTCGATCACTTTCAACCCCCATATCTCCCACACCCCCATAGCTACCGACATCTAACAACCATAGTGCACTACATGAGATACGATTCTACTACCAAACACAAACACCAATGCTCTATGCTATGTAGTTGTGGCAGAAAAGTGACATATGCGGAGACAGTCGAAATACGAAAATATCCTTGGTCGGCACTTACAACCACCATATCTACCACAGTACCACAGTTTCTGAAATTCGGCCGCTGTTGTGATCGAAAGGTGACTCTGTGCTACTACTACACACAAACGCCAGTTATCTGTGATCTATAGTTTTCGCTGAAAAGTGATACACCATGACACTTTTGTCTTTGGCAGAAGTATGAAATTGCCACAGGTCGATCACTTTCAACCCCCATATCTCCCACACCCCCATAGCTACCGACATCTAACAACCATAGTGCACTACATGAGATACAATTCTACTACCATAACACAAACACCAATGTTCTATGCTATGTAGTTGTGGCAGAAAAGTGACATATGCGGAGACAGTCGAAATTACGAAAATATCCTTGGTCGGCCACTTACAACCACCATATCTACCACAGTAACACAGTTTCTGAAAATTCGGCCGCTGTTGTGATCGAAAGGTGACTATGTGCTACTACTACACACAAACGCCAGTTATCTGTGATCTATAGTTTTCGCTGAAAAGTGATACACCATGACACTTTTGTCTTTGGCAGAAGTATGAAATTGCCACAGGTCGACCACTTTCAACCCCTATATCTCCCACACCCCCATAGCTACCGACATCTAACAACCATAGTGCACGACAGGAAAGACAATTCTACTACCACACACAAACACAAAGGTCTATGTTATGTGGTTGTGGCAGGAAAGAGAATTATACGGAGATACGAATTTTTGGTCGAAATATGAAAACGCCCTGCACTGACCAACTTTAATCATTATATCTCCCACATCCCCACAGCTATCGACATTCGGCCAACGTTGTGCATGACAGGAAACTCCATGCTACTTCCACCCACAAACATCAGTGATCTGTGCTAGGTAGTGGTGGCTGAAAAGTGAAATATAGGAAAAAACACGTCTATTTTTATATATATATAAGATTATAATGGTTTATTAGCGCCTTTAGATAAACAGCTCATAATTGCTAAACAGCGGGATTGAACATACGTACACAAATTTAACCTATTTAAGCATTGTATTTTAGTCGCCATTTATATTATCAAGCAATTTAATGGCCTGTAAATGGCAAGCAAAGCTTTTGGCGTGCCAGTTATATAGAATTCATCAAACTCGGCACTCGGAAACGGTAAATATCTTTTTTAATTCGAATCGACCACTTAGGTTACGCAACAATTCATATCTTCCTCTTCTCCTGGAGCTTTCTTTTCGTCGAGACTCCTTCATACATGCACTATGCTTCTATTTCTGTTCATCCTTTCAGGTTCTTCCAGCCTTCGTAGCACTTTCGATTTGAAACCCTACCAAATCACTGATCATGTTGCGAAACGTGTTCCTATCTAACATCTTGGCCTGGGGGATGTTGAAACATTCCAGTTCTTTATAGAACTCTATTTTATTAAAATATTAACTAAACCGCGATTGTATAACGTACCCAACAAACTAAAAAAAAAAGGCTTCATGTGAATTGTAACACTGATTCTCTATTTTGTAATAAGGGTGCCACTGGTGAACTGTAGAAGAATAATGAATAAAGTATCGAATTTGCTAACTTAATAGAGATAATAACCACAAGTAATAATTGGGGTAGACAGTTGGTTAAAAGAAGAAGTACTAGACAGTGAGGTTTTCACCGATGGTTAAAGAATGTAACGCAGAGACAGAGGAGCAATTGGAGGAGGAGTTTTCATACCTAGTTAACAAAAACTACCACAGTTCACTGGTGTTCATAGATCATGACCATGAGTTACTTGGGTAGATTTCTGGGTAATAAAAAGGAAAAAATCAGAGTGTTGGCTGCTTACCGCATTGGAAGAATGACAAATGAAGATGAGGCTCTTGGGGAGAAATTAAGTTCATACTCAAATTTCAGATGTGTGAATAGAATATTTACTATTAAAGGGGATTTAAATTTACCAGGTGTAAACTGGGTGGAAAATAAGATTAATAACACAAGGGAACAAAGATTTGCAAATACCCTAATAACGGAAGGAGAATTTACGAGACAACTGGTAGAGCATAACGCTAGGAAACAAAATATTTTGGATATATTCCTAATAAAGCCCGATGATAAACTTGTAGGGTGCAAGTACCCGAAGGAATAAGTGATCATGAAATAGTTTCTGATGGATATTAGAGGATTCAGATTCAGGCACAAATTTCGAATTTGAAGAGCTATTTCAGAGAACGTTTCAGCAAATGGAAGGAAGACCAAAGTACAGAAGAGCCAAGGTGAGAAGAGTTCAAGGAGACAGTAAGAAAGGATGAAGAAAAAATTTATTCCAAAACAGAAATAAAGAGAAGTAGAGGACCTGTGTACTATAATAGGGAGGTGAGGAGGTTAAAGAGGTTGGTAAGAAGATATCATAACAGAGTTAAGAGGCAGCCAGGGTAGTATGTAATATTTAAAAAAAACTAAACAAGGACTTATTAATAGCTAAGAAGGTGGCTAAAGATGGGTTTATAAAGAGTATTATAAGCGCAGGGGGACCATTGACTGATGCATCTGGAAATTTCTATGGCTATGTTAGAAAACTAAGGGGAAAAGAGGGTTTTGAGACGCTTATAGATAAGGATGGAGAAGACGCTACTGAGGGTTTGAAAAAGGCAGAGATTTTAAGTAAGTGGTTTAGTGAGAGCATTAGAGACTATAAATTAGAAACAGGAGGGTCGAACTTGGAGAAACGAGCTTAACAACACAATTAGAAATCAACAAACCAAAAAATTTGAAATTCATCCTGAGGATATCATGAAGGAAATAAGAAAGTGAAAACATATAAAGGGGATGGTGTAGATAATATTACTACTGATATCTTGAAGACAGTCGGATGTGACATTGTACCTTATCTTGAAATGTTATTTAAATTGAGTCTGTATACTTGCTACTTACCACAGGACTGGTAAAGTGCGATAGTTGTGCCGGTACATAAATGAGGGGTGAGAAATAGAGTCGAAAACTACAGGCCGAACACTTTGAAATCAGTGGTAGGTAAATTAATGGAATGATTGATATGCAAATATATCAGAAATATGTGTGAGGAGCGTAAGTGGTTTTCAAGTAGGCAACATGGCTTTAGGCAAGGATATTCATGCGAATCTCAGTTGGTGGGATATATGTTTCAAGATGAAATGGATAAGGAGGCCAAATTGATATTTCAAAGGCTTTTGACAGAATGAGTCATAAAATGGTAGTAAATTAGGTAAAAACTATTGGAGTGATTTACTGGGTTGAGGAATTTTTAAAAGGCAGAAAAACAAAGTTAGGGTAGGAAAAGCAGTATCAAAAGAAGTGGAAGTAAAAATGGGAGTGCCACAGGGTAGCGTATTGGGATCATTGCTATTCATTATTCTAAGGAATAACTGTGTTTATTGCTTATTATCAGAAATTAGATTGTTTGCAGATGATATAATGCTACATAAAAGGATCAAAACGGGAGAGGACTGTAAACAGTTGCAGGGTGATCTGGACAGGATATCTATTTGTGTTGGTAAATATGGGATGAAGATAAATGCACAGAAGATTCAGCTCATTAGATACACAAATAAAAAACTAAAGACTGATTACGATTATAAGGTGGGGAAAGAATAGCTTGTTGATCACTTGAAGTGTAAATATCTTGGCATTACATTTGATAACAAGCTTAACTGGACAGGACACATCGGTCAGATGCTAGGTAAATGTTTCAAAATTCTTCACTTGTTGGAGAGAGTGATTAGGGGATGTACGAGAGAAGTAAAGGAATTGGGTTGCAAAACTTTGGTCAGACCATTGCTTGAATATGGTAGCGTTGTATGGGACCCACATTTTGCGTATCAAATACAGGAGTTGGAGAGGGTGCAAAAAGGGCTGCTAGATGCGTTTCTGGAAATTACCGCAGAATGCAATCGGTAACAGGTAAAAGAGCTGGAATGGGATTCACTGGAAGACAGGAGGAGAGTGAAGAGGTTCATGGGAGTGTATAAGACATATATTGGTGTTGAGGGATGGAAAGATATTGGAGTAAGAATTGAAAGTAATGCATGGAAGGGAAAAGATGACCATGACCACAAGCTGGCACTCGATTTCAGACACAAGGGAGTAGGAAGATTCTCTTTTTTAGGTAAGTGTGTCAGGGATTGGAATAAGTTACCAAGAGAAATGATGAATAATTTACCGAAAACGTTGAAAGAATTTAAAGCTAAAATTTTCAGAGGGGAAATGTAGTTGGGTGCAGGATAGGCGGAAGATGGGTGTGTAGGGATATTGCCACCGGGGCGTGAACTCCATCGCAATATAATTAAATATTATAAGCGCAGAAGCCTACTAAACTACAGCTATACTAAAACTCGTTTCATAGCTGAGACAGACATAAAGATGGAATGGGAATTTTTAAAACATTTTTAATATAACATATTATACGTTTCAAATGTTCCATACACTTCACTGATATAACTCCAATGACCCACCGATTTCGTTTAAATGGCCATAGCGCGATTCCTTACCCACTTTTAATGATCTCGACATCGACAACCGTAAAGCATGAAGGAAAAAAAAGAAGCACAAATGCCAAGAATGACTCTATTTCAGTTTATGTCGATTGACTTTAGTTGACACTGCTAAATACCAAGCGTATGAAATGTACACTAAAATCTGAATGGATAAGGATACTATAAATTAAAAATAACTGCACACAAATGGATCAGTGTTTGTAGACTAATAAAGATGAAAACTCACAGATAGAGAGACGTAAGTTTGAAAGTAAATGAAACCTACTAGTTTCAATGAAATTAATAATACTTCTTAGTAATGTCATTAATCCAATTCAGAAAGGGAAAAAAAGAATAAAATCAAATATACAAATTCATCTAGAAGTGAATCGCTGATAATAATTACAATAATTAGAAATAATTAAAACTCTTATATTTCAAGTTGTATAATGCAACAAAAATTTCAGTTTCCGTTTTAATTATGATCAAGCACTATTGTTTTAATACTTTAGTGAATTATGTAAAAAGAAAGGACCATACGTAGTCCACAACCCAAAGGTTAGTCGGATGCTCCCGAATTAGGCACACTAAGCCATAGTGTCAAAGGTAGGACGGCCAGTTCCTTTTCTATGGGATCTACAGTTAAACGTGGATGCCGAACCAAGGTTGAAACACATAGGCGAAAGGTGATTCTCAATTTTCTGAGCGCGTTATTAGTCACTGGTAACGCCTCTTTAGACTATTTCGGAACAGGTAACGCACATGGATTCCGAAAAGGGTAAACTGACCATACAATAAAAATGGAAATATCTCTTGGGACAACATGTGGTTTACACCTTTCTTGCGTGTTTGATTGCTTAGGTTGGCAGTCCAGTGGACGCGTATTCGCGCGAAACACGTTGGCGCGAATGCCTTTATTCACGTGAACTGAGAAGCCGTGAAGACACATCATCCACTGAAAGAAGGTTAGTGCGGTTCTGTCGCCAGTGATCCGTTGTATCCCGCAATCCATTCCATTTATTCTTGATGTTAGTGAAAATAATAAAAGAAAATATAACAATAATTCCTTACTACATATTTATTTACCTTTTAATTAAAATAAACGTAAAATTCTTTGTTTATGCCCTAAATCGGCAAAATTTCTATTCGCACTTCCTATCATTGGCGACACGGTATACTTAGAAAAAACTGATGTGAAATAATGAGAAGATTTTTTAAAAATAAATAAACACTAGAAATTTTTATTAGATTGAGGAAAATTTATGTACAGTATATAACTGCAATAGGACGCAGGTTATCAAAACCGGATACTTTATTTTCATCAGTTCAAAACAGAAAAAATGTGTTCCTAATTTTTCTGCTTATTATTTTATTCCAAAAGGATTTGAGAATGCTAGTCAGAGGACCTGCACCTAGGGAAATGGCTATGTAATTCATTTTAATCTTATAACGCATTAGCTATTTAATTGTACTGATACACTTAAAAATAGTTTTATGTTAAGTGAGAACTATATCAACCTGGGATTGCCGATCTATAATACAGCACAAGTCGTGAATTAAAAGTGCAAGTTGTGTTTCGCAGCTTCTGCCTTTTCTGAATCCATGTTGATTTGGGTTTAAAAGTTCACCTTCATCCAAGAACCGCATGACATTTGAATAGATGATATGTTCTAAAATCCCGCAAAATATTGAAGTTAACGAGATCGGCCTATAATCCTGAGGATCATTAGTATTCCCATTTTTAAACACTGGACTTTTACGATTGCGGTCTTCCATTCGGCTAGTATTTTTCCTTGATCCAAGGAGACGGTATATAATTTCATCAAATACGGCGCAATTTCCATCGCGTACCTTGAGTAGAATCTTGTAGGAATACCGTCTGTTGCAGTGGACGGAGATAAATAGTATTCCCTGTGTATGAATTAGAACGACGCGTTCGCGCGTATACACGCGTACTCGCGCGAGCATTTTCCGCGTGAGTACGCGTCCAGTAAAGTTACGGTTACACTGCAAGCGAATTCGCGCGAACCATCCTTCAGGCGAAGTCGTGTGAATTGTTGCGAAGAGGAGTGGTTACAGTGCAAGCGTATACGTGTAAACGAAGTCGCCGAAGAAGTGAAGTGGTTAATTTCAGTTTTCGCGAGATTCAAAGCGATTGTATATAGTAGTCTAGCAAAATTTACCAGAAGATCAGACTAGACTGGTGAAAATGTAAGAATATGGATACTGAAGAATAATTTTATTTAGCTGAAATTCTGGGTTAATGAAATATTCTTGGATCACCATTTGATTGAATTTTTTCAATTTTTTTTTTATTATTTAAGGAAGTAACAATTGAAGTTTTACGAATATTATCGTATGACGTATGGCACGTGCTCATACGTATTGAATGCAGTAGAGAAAAAGATAACAAGGCAGTGTGACTTTAGAGAATGGATTTCAATATGTGAAAATCCACAATATTCTTCTCTCAAACAGCAAATATATCAGTTGTTCACTATCCACAATAATATTTAAATACAACTGAAATAGTTAAGGATGGATTCGTGTGAAATGAAACCTTTTGTAAGTATATGAAATATACTGCTCATGCCGTAGCCTACAAAGGAATCGCTACATTAGCGCGAAAAAAAGTTTGAACTTCTACCAACACAACAAATGTGCTGTCAATTCTACGGATTTATCCCTAAATCTACGCATTTTTATATAAAGTTAGGATTTTTTGAGTTTTCAAAAATATCTACGTATTTTTTATACTTTTTACTATTCGTTGATTTTTTCTTATATTGGTGTTTTGTTAAACTTTGAGCGAATAGTTCTAATGCATTACAGAATTGTCAATAACTGCGAATCGTTTCCTTGTAACCGCTCGTGTGAACCAACGATTGAAATTAAAGCACTTAGTTTGTTTGGTTATAGATTTCATGGATCTTAAAAGACCGTAATACAGAACTTTCGGCGTACTCTTTATGTACGGCTTCCGAGAAGGCTTAACCAATATCCGAAAATCAAAGTAGTCGCAGTATTTAACATTTCCTGTTACCGAAGATATGCTAAATTTAATATCAACAAAGAAAATGTATGGTCCCTGAAATAAAAAAAAGCAGCAGTGATGAAAGTGACACATGAAAACATGTTCAGAGATTCTTACTTTCAATGTAGAATATTATTTTGTATTTCGAATTTTTAAGACCTGGATATAAGAAGAATTCTTAGTTTTGACTCTCTCTTCAATAATTATTGTTAAAGTCTTTCAGTTAGTGAGTCTCCGGTTTTTTGTACCCAATCTACGGGAAGTTTAGTGGTCATCTACGGATATGCAAAGCCAAGTGGCTGGTAGCACTGGACAACAATCGATTCGCGCGACAGATTAGCTTGCACTGTAACCGCCTCCCTTTGTTTGTATGGGTTTGTTTATTCGGGCGATTCCGGGCTATTTCGCGATAAAGTGTAACCGTAGCCTAAGGCTATGAAGTGAAATGTTTTTAATATCGAGCAATAATTGCAGTTCGTTCCCAGTGCCGACAAAGTCTTGACCAGAAGGCGCTGTAAACGTTGTCTCTGCATTGTGTTGCAGGTACAGAAATGGATTTGTGTACACAGGTGTTTCTCGTGGCTCGATCGAGGTGGATGTTTCGCAGCAGTGAGAGTGTAGCCCGCGGCGAGACGGCGGCCGCTAACGAAGGCGCCTGTAGCACCCTCGAGGCCCCTCAGCTGTGCCCGGCCTACAACACAGTTCTCACCCCACAACGCTCCGCACAACCTGCCGATAGGAGCTTCCTAACACACGCCAAGAGAGTCACAAATAAACACCCCTGCGATAGCATACAGTCGGAAACATCTGATTTAAACAACTCATTATCTAAAATACTTAGTAACACAGTACCCGCTAGCCGCAAGTTGCAAGTGTTACTTCTGATATGTGGGTGCTCCTCTGTCTGCGAAGAGCACGTGCGATCAAATACACGGCAACATTGGACATGAAGAATACACTTTTCAGTGCCCGCCACAGAAGAGGCCCTGGTGGAACAGAGACAAACCAGACATTACGTCGTCAGAAATTATGACAGTGAGTGGGCAATGGGAGACAACGCACAGCACCAACAAGGGTCAGCATAAAGCCATAAACAGCTCTCACGACTGTCGCCCAGCTTATCCACAGCTCTGTCAACCGGGGGGAAGGCTCTGACTACTGTGTCTGATTCGCTAGTGAGAAGCACCTCCCTCATCGTTGGGAGAGAACTGTGCTAAATCTGTAGGACAATTTTCAAGGATATTAGCAGTTGGTATTGTCCACTGCGGGGACAACTTGTGTACATTTTGTTTATTGTAGTGCATTAAAACAGTGATTTCAGTAGATGTACTTGGTTTTTTGTTGACGGTATTTGCTACGTCGAAGTGCAATTTGAAAAAGAGGGACACACTTTTGGAGCCATCAGGCTTTTGCATTTGGTTAACAAGGTTGTAAAATTTTTGGTAGAAAAAATGTAGTTGCCATTAATTGTGGAACTGTTTATGTACAATGTATAGGTTCTTACCTATATTTAACCAGAATGACTGTTGACTACAAAGAAATTTAATGTTCGAGATATTTCTTTTCAACTCTTTTGTTAGAGAGTTTTGAACCACTGAGGCAATTAGATGGCATGACTAATAATATACAAAATGGGGGGAGAGGAAGGAGTAAGTACATGGCGTATTAGTCGTATTAGATTTGCTAATGAAGTGGTGATTCTCTACGATTAAACTACAACTTTTCAATCAATTTCTAAAAATGGATAGTGGAATGAAGTTCAAACACAAAACAGCAACATAAATGGAGGAAAATATAAGAAGATCGCGATAGCAGTAAGAATAAGTCAGCACATGACACAGTACAAGTATTTGGGTTTGGAACCGAGGGAGACGTGCTGGTCCACAGTTGGTGGTATGAGACAGACAAAAGAGAGAAAAAATAAAAATGATCAAGGAAGTTTTTATCAGGTATTAACTCCTGTTAAGAATTGAAAAAATTTATATCTAAGAAAAAAAAATATTTGCGTGTCAATCACGCATAACAAATAATTTTGTAGTTTTTATTGTTATGTTTATAGTGATATCATTTACAAAATAGGTTTCCAAACTGGCTTCCCCCCCCCCCCCCGCTTCACAACCCGTGCAGACGACACCCCATCTCTACTCTGTCGCAAGTAATGTCTCCGCATCGCCGCTTCTTAGAGTTGTAAACCTTTATTCTGACATCATATAGTTAGTAAGATGTACTGGAAAGTAAGCATTTACCATACTGAAAATAAAATTATGGTGGGAGGGGTGAACAGGTGGGAGGAGTAGAGAGGGAGAGGGGGAATTTTTCTTTTGATGAAAGGGGAGTGTGGCACGAAAAACTTTGGGAACTGGTATGCAAGCTTTCAAACGAAAACACGGTATCAAATTCCAATTACTCAGTACATAGAGGGGTGATGATACCTGTATTGTACTGCATAATATTAGTTTAGAAACGTTTGGAGTGTTCGTACAAAAAAATTAAGTATATAAATAAGCACCGTACGTCAACCAAAATTTACATGGAAGTTATACTTAAATATTTCTTGACAATAGCTTTTTAATTGATTCTTAAGACTTCCGCGGCCATCTTTGTACATGATTTATAGCTTTATGGGCTATGCCGCGTCGTTTATTGGATAATCTAAGCTTTCTGCTGTTATACTCCAGCCTTCTTCAGAGATACTGTTTAGTTTAATGATTACCCTTACACCTACTCACACTTTTACGTCAGTAACGTACAGAAATTTTTTTTTTTCAGTACGGGATAGTGTGGAAAACTTAAAAAAAAGTCTTCCGATTATCTTATCCAAAACAATTTTCGTCGAAAGTCCCTAATAAGTTCCATCACCAGTTTAATATTTTTGAGTGATATGGTTGGTAAATTGTAGTTTTCGATGATATTAGGATATCGTACCTAGCAGACTGCGGAATAAAATGTTTCCCAAAACGATGTTGATTGCATTTTTGAATACCTATTCAACGATATCACAACATATGTTATCTTTTAAGGAAGTACCTTAATTTTTTTTATTGCTACTTTTTTACCACAGATCTCGTTTACTTTGGATAAAATATATATTTGTGTGAAATTTTTTCATACACCATACAAATTAT
>JARYHS010008235.1:0-20999 GCA_031002005.1 Vandiemenella viatica
TGTAAGTGCCAGTGTTAATTCTCCTTCGCCGTTCTTTATTCGTGCATTCCATTGTCTGGTGTTTAGCATTGAAATCGTCAACCTTTATAATTCTTCCCCCCCCAAGTAGGATGACGTATTAATCTTGTTCTACCACAGCCCGCCTGGGGCTACACAGACTAGCACGAGTTTTACATGCCCTCCTCTCGTAGTATTGAGCACCCTCTGCCACCCACAATTTTGTGAATTACAGAGTATATATGTAGATGTAGATGTACTCTGGTCGCCCTAGCTTCCATTTCCATCAGAGGTGGTACTTGGATTTGTTGATGAGCGATGCTGTGTCGGATTGAATTTCCGTACAAATTCCTCTTCTCCTTGGTCGACCTGTTCTATTTGTGTCCATTCCTAGCATCTTGAATTTGTCTTATCAGCATTATAGCTATGTGCTTTTGATTTATAAAAACTTTTAGTTCTTGTTTTTTGTTTCGTAATCCGTTCGCATTCCATACTCCTAATTTCATGTCTTGTAGTTTTTCTTTACTTGTTCGGTCTATTATGCTAAGAGTATCAACTACTACCATTAACTTTTTCCCATCTTGATTTCGCGTTATTTACATATTTCACCGCAGTCTTTACTGTATTGACAGTTTCTTTATTACTGTCCATAGTCTCGTCTGATCCTTCTTGCAGGTTACTACTCTCTGTTCGGCGATCTTCTTCCCGTCGTTGTGTGTTCTGAAATCCGACTATCATATATCTTCCTTCCACTGAACCAGCACATGTGGGTGGATTGTTTTTTCTCTCTTGGTCTATTATGTGGTGGCATCTTTCCTCTGGCGTTTGTTTGCGTGGTACCGTACTCCCCCCTTTTTGTGCTCTCTGTTTTCTTTCTTCCCTTGATATGTAGGGTCTTGGTGGTCGTATGGCAGCCTGGTTGGTATGTAGGGCATCCTTTCCAGGAGGCGGACTCCTTGCAATTCGTGTATTTGACTTTTGTTTGTTTGGGTAGTTTGCATTGTTTCGTGGGATGGTAATGGGCGCATTTTAAACACCAGTATGGGAGTTCTCAGTGATTTGCCGTGTGCCCGATTCTTTGGCACCTTATAGATCGGGGTGGTCCTTCTCGGAGCCTGTATTTTTCAGTAGTAACTCTAGTATAGAGGACCTTTCGTTTGTTATATATCTTATCTCATACCAGGCGGGGTGTCAGTGTTATATGGTACACTGTCACTGGCGTGAGTTCCTTGGTGGTCGCATTTTTCTTCCTGAACTGCTGTGTCCCATAGCCTATCTGTCGCAATTCTTTTTCTATGTCTATTGTTTCCGCTGTTGGTGGCAGGCTTTTGATGACCTTTGGTAGCTGGTATCCGGTTTTCCTCAGAAAATTTTATTATCTAATGCATACCTTCTGCTGCTTTCAATATGATATTTGAGGGAACGTAAGGTCCACGGTTCGAACCCCGGTCTTGGCTGTTTTTTTTTAAAATTATTTTTAATGATAACATTTATAACTGGGCTTAACATATATAACCTCTGCAATACATCAAGCAATGAGTATTTCATAGTGGCTTGTGAGTTATCTTAGTAATGTGGTAAAACAGATTTCTAGTTGTTCGATAGTGTTTACACCACGGATTTTATAAATAAAAATTCTACAAACTTTTACAATAATTTTATATTTATTTGTTGAATTTTGAAAACATGGTTACTAATACAAAATTTCTGTTTATTATCTATTAACGATATTTTTCAAAAAAAGCCTTAAATTTGTCAATTCAAACCTAAACATGCAAATTGACTTTTCAAATTTAACATTTATTAGCATATACCATTGAAATGTCAGTTTGAAAATGTGTTATATTTTTTCTTACTTCAATTACCGTAAGTCTATTGTAAACTTTTTAGAATATTGGTAGTACGAATAACCTAAGTATTGTGGAAATTAATGCTAATGATGGTCCAAACAATGAAAATAATATTGACAGTTAAGTTCATTAAAATTCATGTAAATATAAATACTATGTATAAATAATATAAATGTATATAGGAACGAAGTCTTTATCGGCGTTGAGAATGGATGTAGTCTTCTCGGGAGATTAGCCGAGTGAGTAAGATGTTTCCACACGATATTTCGGCGATCTCAGACTCCGTCGCCATCTTCTGGTGAAGTGCCGGATCCGTCAGAGGGCTGGTTCTTATAGCCTCTGAATGCGCGCGTGGTGGTGTGCGCGCAGATGGTTGGCTGACTCGGTCGGCGCCTAGGCGGTGGGGTGGGGGTTGGCGCCGGTAGGAGGCAAGCGTGGGCGCAGTTGGTCCGCGGCCGCCGTGCTGTGCACTTCGGCGCGCTGACGACGTATTGCATTAATGACAGGTGCCCACGCTTCGCTCAGCTGGTATCCACAGTCCCGGTTGACGAGATTGCGCGTGGTGCGAATTTCAACTGCTTCTGTGAGAATACTGTCCCAGAAGCAGTTGAAATTCGCACCACGCGCAATCTCGTCAACCTGGACTGTGGATACCAGCTGAGCGAAGCGTGGGCACCTGTCATTAATGCAATACGTCGTCAGCGCGCCGAAGTGCACAGCACGGCGGCCGCGGACCAACTGCGCCCACGCTTGCCTCCTACCGGCGCCAACCCCCACCCCACCGCCTAGGCGCCGACCGAGTCAGCCAACCATCTGCGCGCACGCCACCACGCGCGCATTCAGAGGCTATAAGAACCAGCCCTCTGACGGATCCGGCACTTCACCAGAAGATGGCGACGGAGTCTGAGATCGCCGAAATATCGTGTGGAAACATCTTACTCACTCGGCTAGTCTCCCGAGAAGACTACATCCAATATAAATGTATATTAATTTTTATGCCAATTAAGTAGTATTTAAATTTTGTAGATATAGATGTGAAAAACAGACTAATGTTAACGATTTTAATTTACAAATTATGTGGACAGTATTTTTTTTTTAAGTCCCACTACGTTCGGTAGCGTTACTTATGGGAGTCAGGTATGGGACTTTTGTTTTGGGGAACTTTTTATTTGATCACATTCAGGGGAAAACCAGGGCTATAATCGTCTGAGAAGATCTTAATGGTGAAAAAAAACCGTGCGGTGTTCATGTGTTTTTGTTGTTTCTTAAATTGGATGGTATAATATACTAATGGCACTTTGTATTTCAGCCAATCTATTGGCATTGTTGTTCCTGTTGTTTCGGTTCTTTCATCTCTGGATTCATTTAGCTATCTATGGAATTTTTCAAATTTATTGCAGATCTCTGTATTCATTAGTGGAATATTGGTATCGTTGTGTAGAATAGCTATTGGTGTGTATCTCGGTGCGATGAGGTTCATTATTAGGCATCTGCTTTGAAGTAGTTGAATATGCTGTAAGTTGGGTTGGTTGCTCCCCCCCCCCCTTTCTCCCTCCCACCTCCCCCATCCCCCATCCCCCGCCCCATAATTGGAATCGTAAAGTATGAAAGAGAGTATGATAATGGAAGTAAGGTAGATGTTAATACGCACCATGCAGAGGGAGATATTAATTTGGGTTCTATTGTGCACTTTGTAATACTTGCTTGAAAACATTACTCAGCATTTGAATTCACCAAGCCTAAGGCGGAAGGTTGTAGGCAGCGCGTCTGCTACATGTTTCGAAGCTCCAGAGCGAGAGATAGACGATGTGGATTCCTCCCTTGTCATAGTAATGTGCTGCGAGTACAACAAGCAAAGGTTGTTACCTACTAAGATAATAATGTCATTTCGTTGAAAGTTCTCTAAGTCAGATTGCACTGCAGCCAAATAGAAAAGGTATGTACTGCCCACCAGGTAATACGACGGAGTGTGTCGTGGGACGCGCAGTAGCGAGAAAATCGCGTCCTTCCTCTTGCCAGGGAAGATCCGTTTGCGTTTGAAGGTAATTTTCTACCTTAGCCTCAAGCACACTCTCGTAAATCAACTCTTGTCATACCGCCTCTGGTGATACATTTCCTCCCTCGCGCTGCAATTCACCGCACAACAGTGTAAAAGTGATAGCAAATATTACTAACACAGAAAACATGTACATGTGCATATATTCACATCCAATAAACTGAATACAATTATAACATATCTAAAACGTATTATAAACTAAATATTATTTGTACCGTTTGATGAAACGCTGAGAATATTTTCATTGCATTTCAGTAAAGTCTAAGGCTATTCTAATTTTGTTTATTTGTTCTTGTGAAATTTTATCATGTAGTTTGTCTGAATTGCGGACAGCTGTTTTCTGAAATTACGTAAATATCGTTGATAATCAAAGTGGGCATGCGCCATTGCGTGTCTTCACGCAACGCATGGTCATGCCTGTGTTCCCAGCAACGTGATGCTGCGGCGTGACGCGCCACTGAGAGTTCACTGCTACATTTACGGGTTGCCCTTGAAGTTCTATAAATTACGACCGAGCCTGGAGGCTGGGTGAGGGGTAACGCTCTGGCCTCGCATTCGGGCGGACGCTGGCTGGCATTCTCGTCCGGCATGTCCAGATTTGGGCTTTCCATGATTTCTCAAAATCACTCCAGATAAATGCCGGAATGGTTCCTTCAAAAATGCCAAGGCCTAATTCCTTTCCTTTCTTGCCCCCAGTCTCTTCCTGCCTTTAATAACCTCGGCCTCAAAGAGCCGTAAAACTATAAACATAAATATTTTGATTAGTATTCGATGACAGCACGAACAGCTGTAGTTGCTACGCAATACCTCGGCGATGGAAGGTAAAGGGGAAGCTGGTAAACCGTCTACTGCTTGTATATATACATATTTGAAATACAGTGATGCGTTTAAATTGTTTGTTGATTTAAATATTAGAAATGATACATCAACGTCCCATAGTCACCTATTATTTGTTACTCACAAATTTATAAGCTCTTTCTAAACTAATTTAACCTACAAACTTTATTTTTATATAAATTACTAGCTGGTACCCACGACTTCGTTCGTGTTTGTAAAGAATTTGTATTGACAGCTACCGACATCTAACAACCACAGTGCACGATGGGAGACGCGATGCTATTTCTATACACAAATGCCAGTCATCTGCGCTATGTAGTTCAGGCAGCGAAGTGAAATTTAGATGAAATACGAAAATATCCTTGATCTACCACTTGCAACCACCATATCTCCCACACTCCCACAGTTACCGAAATTCGGCCAGCGTTGTGATCGATGGGTTACTCTCTGTTACTACCACACACAAACGCCAGTAATCTGCGATAGATAGTTTTCGCTGAAAAGTGATACACCATGACACATGCGTCTTTGGCAGAAATATGAAATTGCCACAGGTCGACCACTTTCAACCCCCATATCTCCCACACCCCAATAGCTACAGACATCTAACAACCATAGTGCACGACAGGAGACACGATTCTACTACCACACACAAACACCAATGGTCTATACTATGTAGTTGTGGTAGAAATGTAACATATGGGTAGACACGTGTTTTTCGTCGAAATATGAAAATATCTTTGATCGGCCACTTTCAACCACCATATCTCCCACACTACCACAATTACTGAAATTCGGCCGACGTTGTGATCGAAAGGTGACTCTGTGTTAATACCACACACAAACTCCAGTGATCTGCGATAGATAGTTTTCGCTGAAAAGTGATGCACCATGAAACAAGCGTCTTTGGCAGAAATAAGAAATTGCCGCAGGTCGACCACTTTCAACCCCCATATCTCCCACACCCCGATAGCTACCGACATCTAACAACCATAGTGCACGACAGGAGACACGTTTCTACTACCACACACAAACACCAATGGTCTATGCTATGGAGTTGTGGCAGGAAAGAGAAGTATAAGAAGATACAAATTTTTGGTCGAAATATGAAAACGCCCTGCATTGGCCAACTTTAATCATCATATCTCCCACATCCCCACAGCTATCGACATTCGGCCAACGTTGTACACGACAGGAAACTCCATGCTACTTCCACACACAAAGACCAGTGATCTGTGCTAGGTAGTGGTTGCTGAAAAGTGAAATATATGAAAACACACGTCTATTTTATATATATATATATATAAGATTATTATATACTTAACTAGAAAGGAATAAGATTTTCGAAGTAACCTTATGGATTGGATATTAGAAACTTTACTTTTTTCATCAGACACCAGTTTTTTTGATTCTTCATTAGCTTTTAAAGTGTGAAAAACTGCCGTCAAATTTTATATAATAGATTCTATGTTATGATAGACGATATGCCAAAGAATCTGATACCCACAGCATATTTTAATTTCTTCTTCCGGTGACTGGTGACGTTCTGTGATTATATACACCTATGATTTTGAGTCAGAATGTAACATCGAAGATAACCACGACCACAAGCTGGCACTCGATTTCAGGCATTTGAGTGTAGGAAGAATCTCTTTTTTAGGTAAGGTATAAGCTACCAAGAGAAATAATGAACAATTTACCAAAATCGTTGAAAATTGTAGAGGACAAATGTAGGTGGATGGAGAAAAGGGGGAAGATGATGTGTAGTGAAATTGATGGAACATATAGGCATGCAAACATAACTCAGCTATAGATATGTAAAAAAAAAAAAAAAATTGCTTCTTTGTTTGTCCAATGTAGAGAGTATTTTGCCATTGCTTTTGATGACCCACCATGTAACACTGATTTTCATAATCAATAAAAATCATTTCGATTGGAATATTAAACATCCAGTTAAAAAGGGAGTTAGTTGGTTCCTTGAGAAATGTTCTTTCAGCATCCACCTGTCACTTCAGGAACAAAAATAAATGTTTCCCCCCCTCTCTTCAGGTTTTGATTTTGGTTTAGTCACTGGGTGGATGAGATTGTCCTTGCGATTGGCCCTTGAGATGCGAGTCAGCGCTGGCTGCCCGTCGCGTCAGAGAACACTGCAAGATAACAGCCACCAGGCCGGCCCTGGCAGTGTAGTGGCTAGCACGCTGGCTTCGCATTGCAAGGGCCGCCGGTTCGAATCCGGCCTAGGGCATGGTTGGTTTTAATTAAGTGTTGTGTTCGTCTTGTGTTGTCCTCACTGTAGTGTCCACAAGATAATAATTAAAAGTCTGATACAACAGCTGGTACAACACTTAATACAAATTGTAGCTGGCTATATGGTCGCAAAGACCGAAGGCCATATTAAAAAAAAAAAAAAAAAAAAAAAAAAAAAAAAAAAAAGCAGCCGCCAGCAGCTCCCTAGCGATTCCACTCCCATTGACGACAGCTTTCAGACAACGGCTGGATAGTTCTTTGGAATCGCGTTACAGCGATAATTTTATGGAATTTGATTTCATATTGTGTTTATCTTATAATTTAATTAATTAGAACGTAGACGTATGTCCGAAATTCGTATTCTTCTATCGTTCGAGGAAAATATTGCGGTAGAAAAATAACGAGAAATTTTGGATACCTCTACAATTCTGACAGTTGCACGAAGTGTATGAGACTGCTCTTATAAACGTTTTGAATGGTTATTTGGTAAATAATTGAAGCCCCAAGATCTTCATAAAATACTTTGTCATGTGTTGACGAAAAAATTAAAATAATATAAGGAAGAGCTCTGTAAACTTAAAAGAAATTTCATGGACATATCTGTCAGGATCTTTTTCTTTATTTATTTATCCCCAAATGTGTACCCATTTGTGAATGTTTGGCTCTTGCTTTAAAAAATTTTTCCAATAGCAAATTTCTTGATTTTTCTTCATCTAAAAATATATTATAACTGTTTCGTAGAAAATAATCTGTGATCAGATTTTGATTTTAGAAATAGTTCGTAGCTTTTTCAGTAAATAAAAGTTGTCACAAAATAAACATTTCTTCCAGAAACAGTAGCATTGCGATTATTTGAACGACAATCTATTATTTCATCAAGATAATCCGTAGGAAGATCTAAAACAGCTGGTTTTCAGCTATTTTGTTCATTCGAAGAGAAGAAATTTAATTTGATTACAGGTTCCCGCGTCAGGATGAACTATTGTTCCTTTTTTTTTTTTTTTTTTTTTGATACTTTATGGTAACGACTTTTCAGATATTTCTGCTCATGGTAACGTTGCTCTTCTTGGAGGCGCGACACTTATTTGCAAACTTCCAGAAGCCGCGTCGTTAAAGTCGCCTGGAAATCTGTCGCCCGTCCAGTCTGCAGTGGAGCAGGACACGGCCGCCCCCGCTGTCATCTTCAGACCTCTGTTCGCGTACTGAATGAGGACCTGTGGCTACCTCAGCTGATAACACTTGCCTCAAAGGCTCACGTTCCTTGCAGAATGATCGCACTGCCCTTTCCAGAAATGTTAAGACATACTATTAATTTATTGACTCCATTTCATTTCATGTTACTTATTTCAATATCATTTGTATTTTGTTTGCAAGGAATAAATTGTTATTTTTTACTTATTTATTTATTCATTAATAAAATTATTTTAAAAACTCGGTCTTATTCCTTCCTATGGTTACATATAAATTATTTCTGAGCCAAAGACAGCATTGCACTGAATATAAATCTTTGGTACATTTTTCTTAATTGTGGCAGCTTATTTTCAGGCGATTTGTGCGCTTGATTACAGATAATAGAAGATTAGCAGAAGAACTCAACAATAATCAATAAAAATTAAAGTAACGTATTTGTAATAATAATTGATACATTTTTATCCGCTTGTTGACATCTTTTTACTAGCGCTTATTTCATAAACGTGCACGGATCAGTTTTAATCAGCAATACCCACCGATTATCATTTCACGTAGCTGCCAACTCATTATGGTGGAATTTTACTTAATTCATTTGAGTATGTTACTAATAATTGGCCACGGGGAAATTTATACTTGCGCAGTGGTACAATTTAATTGCTTAACAAATTTATGAGATGCGTTCTGCCATAAACGAGAACACAATAATTTCTTTTGCCTCAAGCAATTGCACTCGAAGAAATATATTAGACATCTCTAAATTCACTAATAGACAGCAATTACATTGTTGTACAAGACTGAACCAAATCGAATTATGACCGTTCCTAGTTGGTTAGAGTAGGTTTAAACCAAAAGTTTTGTCGATTCTTTTATTTAATTCAGTATAATAGTAGTATTTGGTGATATTTTATCATGTAGAATTTTAGCCTTCATCACAATCAAATTACGCTCCATGGTACCCTTGCGCCATAAAACTTGGTTTATTAATACCTTCTCAACACTGTTACAATTGAGATGACAACATGCATCATCCTTGATTGTATCATGTGCGTCTTCTTATAGACAAAGCACTTAGTAAAAGACTTGAACAGTTTTGTGTGGAGTGTGGCTCTTTATGGGGCGGAGACGTGGCATCTGAGACGAGTAAATAAAAACGGTTAGAAGCGTTTGAGATGTTAATGTGGAGAATGGAGTGGATGAGCTGGGTGAATAAAATAAGTAATGTTGAAGTGCTGGAAAGGGTTAGTGAAATGAGGAAAATACTCTAAGTCATAAAAGAGAGAAAGAAGAACTGGATGGAACACTTGCTGAGAGGGGAGTGCCTGATAAAAGACGCCTTGGAAGGTCTAGTCTGTGGGACGAGAATAAGAGGAAGAAAGAGGTGCAAAATTACAGTCAACGTCAAGGATAACGGCAACTACATGGACCTTAAGAGAAAGGCAGAAAATAGAAGAGCATGGAGAGCAGCCAAGTGAAAACCTGCCACAGGGCAGAAAACTGATGATGATGATGCATATTCTTCTTCAACATTTTATAAATAGCGAGTTTGTAAATATTAGTTTTTGATTCCGTTGAATTGTTACAGAATGCTTCGTCACTGACTGCTTCCTACAGTATTGTTTTCTTTTTCGTCTGCACTGCCATCGCCTGTTGTACAGTCTTTGACATTACTTGTGGCCGCTGCTGAAATATTCTATCACTCTTATTTTGCACAATCTGGCATCAATGTCATCCCAGGCAACAGGAACGCAATACTGGCTCCGCCTCCTCGCAATTTCATTGGTGGATATTTTATTCAGAGCCATCTATACTGCAGATTTTTCATTTCCTTAAGTCAATGCAGGAACCAATTGGCCAACAGGTAGGAATTAAGCTCCTCCCACTGACGATTCTTATTGGCTGAACAGTTCATCATCCCACCATTACATTTCTATAATACTTTACCAAAATTCAGATCTTGAAACGTTTCCAAAAAGTTGTAATTAACGGGATTGCATTAAAGTGAGGCAGGAAACAGGCTCAATGCTGTATATTACTACGGTTGATTAGCATAAAACTATAACGATAAGATTGTTATACTCATTTTGATAATTCCTTCGGATAATATTTCACTCATATATCTGGTCAGTCCACAAACCAAGGGATAATCATGTTCCATGAGGTAGAATTTTTATTACTACGAAACTACAGAAACAAGAAATTATTTCGGAAGTGTCTCTCTCCAAGATGGATTGAATGAAACAGTCTTCCTACGCTGCGTTGTATACGCCTATTCGAGGAAAGTAGCACCGAGCTTCCAGTGGTCCTATGGTTAGCGTTCTGGGTTGCTGAGCGAGCGGTTCCGAGTTCAAATCCAAGTAGTTCTTATTATTTTTTTTTTTAATTTAGAAATCTATCTTTACTTGTATTTTATTTTTAAGCGTACCGACACTGCACATTGCTTATTAGTATAAGGTATCCATGATTCTTTCCTAACTGCGTCAGGAAATAAGATAAACATCTGCGAAACTACCCAATGTTTCGTAACTAATAGCCGACGTAAGCATGAAAGATTTGCGGCAGCAGAACTGACGAAAATCTACACGGGTTTCAAGCCGCGCCGAAATCATATCATCTGTCCCTTTTCAAACTACACACATGTTTCCAATATATTTATTTCACAGTAGAACGATCATCGCGTTTCAGAAAGAAATAATTTACAAGAGGAATTATTGCTCTCTTTGTAGGTGGACGATAATGATTATGCACTATATAAATAAATGAGAGTTAATCGCGCAGAACTAAGTATTAGCACCGCAACAAATTAAACGACCATTGTCACTAAAAAATTTACAACCAGATTATTATCGTAGGACAAAAATAAATTCTTTTATAACTGGTGTAAGTAATTAAAGTTAATTGAGAATCGGGCTTAAAGACAGGGAGTTCTTAAATGACCGTTTTTCCCGTTTTCTACAATGCTGTTAGTTGTTGACACTATTACTTCATGATCTTTACAGCATTGGGATTTATTAAATACTGGGTCTAAATGCTCATTACTTAACAAGGCGTGAAATTACCTGCGTTATTCTTTGTTTGGAATAACATAAATAAATACAAGCTTTTGGCGAATGAGGATGTCGCCGTTCGCGTGATTGTTCTTTAGTCTCCGGTATAAAGTGGAACGCTCAAGTTTTGTCACCCGTCATAATCGACTCCATAATCGCCTAGGTCTCAAGGATTCAAACAAACACAGTCTACCGGTAAAGTAAGGTTGATGATGTCTAAAGATCGGAAGACCGAGCGTGGCGTGTGAGCGGTAACGTTCTGGCTCCAGGCAAATGCTGGGACGATTCTTATAGAAGGCCATGGCCGTTCCCTACTGTAATAACTTCAACGTCGATGAAACGTAAAGCAATAAACAAAAAAATGAGGATAGGGAGAAGGTATTGTTAATCGATTTCAAGCCAGCTGCGACTTCCTCAATAAATTTAAAAATTCTTATGATTTTACGCCTCGTCGACATAGAGGTGATTATTGGCTGGATAGGAGTAGTGGCAAGGATTTCGGCCATGCCCTTGTAAAGAACCTATTCCGGTATTCATATTTAGTGATTTGGGGAAACCTTGGAAACCACAAATATGCATGGCCGAACTTGGATTCGAACCATTGTCATTTACAGCAACGACCAACGTGTGTTCCGAAATGGTAATGATGTAGAAAAATAGATATTTGTTCAACCTCTAAAACTGTAAATAAATTAATTTGATTCTTTATCTATGAATGCTTGGGAGACGTTACTTTTTGTATTGCCCTCATGCAGTTAACATGGATTCCCACCGTATTTTCAATTGCCAGCTGTAAGTTGGATAATTCTGAAACCAACAAAAACTTTTGCCAAATGTGCTGCTCGTGTTAAATTATTACGTGCATTATTTACGTGTTATAAAGGTATTCTTCCTTGCCGAAGGAAGTAGGAAACTTAAGACTTTTTCCTGGTAAGAGTTGCCATATTTACTTTCTGCGATGTTGCCACGATGTTCTGCCTAGTAGTCGCAGCGCTGTAGCAATTTCCCTATACCAGAAATAGTGTCTCATAGCTGGACACACACATAGGCGAAATGAAAAATTATTTATGTTCCAGTCTCATCTAGAATATTTTCATTTAACTGATTACTTCTCTTGCAACAGTTCGATTCTGTATACAGATTACTATTCAATCACGGATTGTTGTATCTATATGTATATTTTTTCTTTGGTCATATAATTTATGAGGCACTGGATTCTGTGAGTCCAGGTGTCCTAGTGGTAACGCGCTGGGCTGTCAAAGTGCTGGTTCTTGGTTCAAGCCCAGGTGCTGTTATTTTTTTTTTTTTCATTCTTTATCTCCTTTTCACTTGTTGCAAAATACATATCATATAAGTAAGTTTATATATATTTCGTGGTCAATTGGAACAGTGGAAATGAATCATAAAATTAATGTTTGGCTGAAATGAGAAAGTGTCAACGCATGATGCAAGAGTAGGAACTGAAAGCCAGTTTTCAAATAAATTTAATTTAACCATTACGATTTGTGCCACTCAACTTAACCAATTTTTTTCTAGTGCAAAGGCGGGAGATTGATAATTGGGGCAATGATGGCTGTTTAAAAATAAACAAGGACCTAAATCAAACTAATGTGCGGTTTTTGTAGCTAACGTTCCTGGTATTAGCAAGCAAACCAGAATTGAAAATGTGAGTAGTTATTCTTACGAAAACAAAAAATCATCATTGACGAATAACATGCTAATGAGAGGTTCCGTATTTGACAAAATGCTGCTCCTACTAGTGATCAGTAATGATATAATTGATGTATATCCTCAATATAACGACATGATAACCTTGTTTCCGAAATCTGAAATTGCAAGAAAGAAACAGGAAATTTGAGGAAGGAGGAAAGATAATGCCAGTCTCGTTATAAGTTGTTGTTACCTCTCTGGTAATCCAGAAAGAATGTTACTGTAAGTGGCTCAGATTCGCGGGTGCCATGCTGATCCCGGAAGCTAGTGCGGTGTCTCGCGGTTCCACGGTTCGAGTCAGGCCGCAGGCAAAAGTGGTTTTATGAGTGTTTTTCTTGTGTTGCCTGTAAACTGGGACAGTGAAAACATATTATACACTTAATGAGAATCAAAAGCTACACATGTCTGCATGTATCTATTAAGCAATCCAAATTCGTTTTTGTTGTTATTCTTTAGTAAAGTCATTATTATTGCAATGGCTCGGAAAAGATTAGTTTTTAAGCAACGAAAAAAAAAAACCGGCCACGGTCCTTGAGAAAGGGCAATTCCACATTCCTTTGAGCAATTTTGGATTTTGTTTTTTCTATTTAAACCCACATTTTGATGGCTGGATCGTGAATATGAATTGAGTACTGTCTAATGACGCTGATGAACTTTACCCTTCATCCAATTCGTTAGGCTATGAATTAATGTAAACATATGATTTGTAATTGCATCTAAACATAACTGACAATCATTTTTAAAAGTGAGGTTCAAAATTTTTGCTATTAATAGATCAGTCAAGCATCCGTACAATTCAATCAATGAAACAATACAGTTTCTGATCCATCATTCAACCAAAATATTATTGGATTAATTTCCTATTCGTTTGCTGAATAGTAACGCAATCAAGATTTAATTTAGAACTACTGGTATCTTTATGTATTGACATATTAACCTGTTGTACGCTAAAGTGATGCTAAAGTCAAACACAATCCGTTTCAGAATACTGAAATGAGTAAGAATCCAGTCTTACAGTACAAATCAGGATACTGGATGTAAATTCATTTAGCCAAAGTTTCAAGCAAGTAGTTTGTTTCCTCATAGTTGTAGAAGAACGATAGTCAGGATATGGACGTCGTAACATCCACGAGGAAGAGGAGTGGTTTTATAAATATCCTACGTTTCAGTTATTCTAAGCTATCAGTTTCTAAATTTCTGAAAGATTTTGTCCCAAGTTAAAAATCATAAAACAGCAGATAGAAATAGTGACACTTATTTTGCGTAACGTTTTGGTAACAGATAAACTACTATGTTGTTAAGTAAAAATTGCGTGTCAGCTGATAGATGAAGTTAGCACTATCTAGAGCCACACTGTTATTAATTATAAGGATTTATACTTTATCTCTGTTACACTCTGCAAGTGATGTGTAGTAGGATAATCAAGAGGAAGTCGGGCTGTTTACACACAGCGTTAAGCGCGCAGCATTTCCTTGACCGGATTGTACGGAATATCCATTCGCAAGATATTCCGACTGCTTTAAGAATTCATAATGATTTAACTTCTATCAATACTCGTACGTTTTGTTATTATATTACTGTTGACAGTAACATCAAAATTAAAACACCCAGAGCTCGAATAAAATCCGCAGTAGCTTACTTCGGAGAAGTGAAAAGTAAAGTAACGGAAAAGAAGCGATTGCTTTAGTTATTAAAGCGTCAGCATAAATATAACAAGAAACTAAGTCAGTATGCTGTTATAATCTTTTACAGACGTTTATATGTATATTTGTATTTGTGAAATATTCTAATTTTTTTATTGTATTTCGCTAAAATATGGGCGTAAAGTGATGTTGCACCATCAACTTGGACATCAATTGTTTTTTTCTGAAACACTGTATTTTCAACCTCACCACTTCAGAAGACTCGTTATTTGGTAGATCCTCCGATATGTTTGAACTTCGTTGGCTGGAGATCGCGGCCCACCCATATCACTGTAAACTAATAATTACAAGGATCTTTAACGCTTCGAATAATTAAATTCTGACGGTTCGGCTAAACTGCTATAGCTTTTATCAGTCCATCGTTCGCTCGGATTCACAGCAGAATTGACGCGTCTAGATTAAAAGAAATTTGGGTAAATTTTTATTTTCTCAAACACAATAAATGTTCGTATAGAATGAATGGAGGAATTTTATAAATAATCTAGACGACAGTCTTAAAAAATCTACGAGTGAGAGCATTACAGCACTTGTTTCTCATTTAAGAATATAGTTGAATATTGGAGTGAAATAAAGTGTATCTTAATGCTTGATAGCAGAGTATCAGGAAAGTGAAACACAGGTTATTTATAGAAGAAGGACGTTCATAATTTCCTGTTTCCGCATAAGAAGGCGGAAATTTTGGTAGGCACTCGCCTTTCTATCGATCTTTCCTTCCAGTTTACTAAATGAATGGACTATTGGTCATGATTGTATATGCATGCTTTTGTATATCGCCATCAGTGTCGGTTTCAGTACTACCTTCTAGAAGTGTGTCTTCTTTATTTACCAAATGTAATGAGATATAATAATTCCTTTGTTCTAACAGTTATGGGCAGCAGTCTAGGTGCTTAATGGTTAAGGCAGATTGAAAGAAATGGCAGTATCATGGGTTCAAACCACTTGGTCTAAATGAATTTTTACTGAATTTACTTTGTTCATGTCAGTAGTCAAGGACGATCAGTTATTTGGATCCCACGGTATAGCCACGACTCAAGCGTAATACACAGCAAAGAGACTTTCACTAGGCTGCCGAAGTAATTAATAATTCAAATTTCATTTCACCTGAATGTATTATTATAGCATCGTGGTATGAGGAATGAAGAAACATAAAAACAAATATGAAATAGCATATACATCAATTATATCATTACTGATCACTAGTAGGAGCAGCATTTTGTCAAATACGGAACCTCTCATTAGCATGTTATTCGTCAATGATGATTTTTTGTTTTCGTAAGAATAACTACTCACATTTTCAATTCTGGTTTGCTTGCTAATACCAGGAACGTTAGCTACAAAAACCGCACATTAGTTTGATTTAGGTCCTTGTTTATTTTTAAACAGCCATCATTGCCCCAATTATCAATCTCCCGCCTTTGCACTAGAAAAAAATTGGTTAAGTTGAGTGGCACAAATCGTAATGGTTAAATTAAATTTATTTGAAAACTGGCTTTCAGTTCCTACTCTTGCATCATGCGTTGACACTTTCTCATTTCAGCCAAACATTAATTTTATGATTCATTTCCACTGTTCCAATTGACCACGAAATATATATAAACTTACTTATATGATATGTATTTTGCAACAAGTGAAAAGGAGATAAAGAATGAAAAAAAAAAATAACAGCACCTGGGCTTGAACCAAGAACCAGCACTTTGACAGCCCAGCGCGTTACCACTAGGACACCTGGACTCACAGAATCCAGTGCCTCATAAATTATATGACCAAAGAAAAAATATACATATAGATACAACAATCCGTGATTGAATAGTAATCTGTATACAGAATCGAACTGTTGCAAGAGAAGTAATCAGTTAAATGAAAATATTCTAGATGAGACTGGAACATAAATAATTTTTCATTTCGCCTATGTGTGTGTCCAGCTATGAGACACTATTTCTGGTATAGGGAAATTGCTACAGCGCTGCGACTACTAGGCAGAACATCGTGGCAACATCGCAGAAAGTAAATATGGCAACTCTTACCAGGAAAAAGTCTTAAGTTTCCTACTTCCTTCGGCAAGGAAGAATACCTTTATAACACGTAAATAATGCACGTAATAATTTAACACGAGCAGCACATTTGGCAAAAGTTTTTGTTGGTTTCAGAATTATCCAACTTACAGCTGGCAATTGAAAATACGGTGGGAATCCATGTTAACTGCATGAGGGCAATACAAAAAGTAACGTCTCCCAAGCATTCATAGATAAAGAATCAAATTAATTTATTTACAGTTTTAGAGGTTGAACAAATATCTATTTTTCTACATCATTACCATTTCGGAACACACGTTGGTCGTTGCTGTAAATGACAATGGTTCGAATCCAAGTTCGGCCATGCATATTTGTGGTTTCCAAGGTTTCCCCAAATCACTAAATATGAATACCGGAATAGGTTCTTTACAAGGGCATGGCCGAAATCCTTGCCACTACTCCTATCCAGCCAATAATCACCTCTATGTCGACGAGGCGTAAAATCATAAGAATTTTTAAATTTATTGAGGAAGTCGCAGCTGGCTTGAAATCGATTAACAATACCTTCTCCCTATCCTCATTTTTTTGTTTATTGCTTTACGTTTCATCGACGTTGAAGTTATTACAGTAGGGAACGGCCATGGCCTTCTATAAGAATCGTCCCAGCATTTGCCTGGAGCCAGAACGTTACCGCTCACACGCCACGCTCGGTCTTCCAGTCTTTAGACATCATCAACCTTACTTTACCGGTAGACTGTGTTTGTTTGAATCCTTGAGACCTAGGCGATTATGGAGTCGATTATGACGGGTGACAAAACTTGAGCGTTCCACTTTATACCGGAGACTAAAGAACAATCACGCGAACGGCGACATCCTCATTCGCCAAAAGCTTGTATTTATTTATGTTATTCCAAACAAAGAATAACGCAGGTAATTTCACGCCTTGTTAAGTAATGAGCATTTAGACCCAGTATTTAATAAATCCCAATGCTGTAAAGATCATGAAGTAATAGTGTCAACAACTAACAGCATTGTAGAAAACGGGAAAAACGGTCATTTAAGAACTCCCTGTCTTTAAGCCCGATTCTCAATTAACTTTAATTACTTACACCAGTTATAAAAGAATTTATTTTTGTCCTACGATAATAATCTGGTTGTAAATTTTTTAGTGACAATGGTCGTTTAATTTGTTGCGGTGCTAATACTTAGTTCTGCGCGATTAACTCTCATTTATTTATATAGTGCATAATCATTATCGTCCACCTACAAAGAGAGCAATAATTCCTCTTGTAAATTATTTCTTTCTGAAACGCGATGATCGTTCTACTGTGAAATAAATATATTGGAAACATGTGTGTAGTTTGAAAAGGGACAGATGATATGATTTCGGCGCGGCTTGAAACCCGTGTAGATTTTCGTCAGTTCTGCTGCCGCAAATCTTTCATGCTTACGTCGGCTATTAGTTACGAAACATTGGGTAGTTTCGCAGATGTTTATCTTATTTCCTGACGCAGTTAGGAAAGAATCATGGATACCTTATACTAATAAGCAATGTGCAGTGTCGGTACGCTTAAAAATAAAATACAAGTAAAGATAGATTTCTAAATTAAAAAAAAAAAATAATAAGAACTACTTGGATTTGAACTCGGAACCGCTCGCTCAGCAACCCAGAACGCTAACCATAGGACCACTGGAAGCTCGGTGCTACTTTCCTCGAATAGGCGTATACAACGCAGCGTAGGAAGACTGTTTCATTCAATCCATCTTGGAGAGAGACACTTCCGAAATAATTTCTTGTTTCTGTAGTTTCGTAGTAATAAAAATTCTACCTCATGGAACATGATTATCCCTTGGTTTGTGGACTGACCAGATATATGAGTGAAATATTATCCGAAGGAATTATCAAAATGAGTATAACAATCTTATCGTTATAGTTTTATGCTAATCAACCGTAGTAATATACAGCATTGAGCCTGTTTCCTGCCTCACTTTAATGCAATCCCGTTAATTACAACTTTTTGGAAACGTTTCAAGATCTGAATTTTGGTAAAGTATTATAGAAATGTAATGGTGGGATGATGAACTGTTCAGCCAATAAGAATCGTCAGTGGGAGGAGCTTAATTCCTACCTGTTGGCCAATTGGTTCCTGCATTGACTTAAGGAAATGAAAAATCTGCAGTATAGATGGCTCTGAATAAAATATCCACCAATGAAATTGCGAGGAGGCGGAGCCAGTATTGCGTTCCTGTTGCCTGGGATGACATTGATGCCAGATTGTGCAAAATAAGAGTGATAGAATATTTCAGCAGCGGCCACAAGTAATGTCAAAGACTGTACATATCCTCAAGCTTGTAGGTTCCTCGTATGTTCTTCATCAGTCAAACTATTGGCTGATCTTCTTAAATACCATTTTTAAAATAAGTATTACTTCAGTAGTTCAATAAATTAAATTACTTTTTTTCTTTCGAGGGTTCCCGTTATAAGATTGTTCGTGGTTTAATTAATACGATAATTAAGTAGTCCATAATGTATTTCAGTTTAGACTTGTTTTTATTCTCACAGAAACTCGACGTGAACGATAGTGTTTACATGCATAGATACAATCCAGAGACTGCATACAACACTCCTTCCACAGATAATTTAGTCGATGAAAACTTTGCCGAAAAACTAACTAACTATAAACTGTTTCTCTGTCTTGGATGATCGCTTTATATAAACTCCACCGAAATTTCTAGAACACTTCAAAAGCTTCCGCCAGATATTTCTCGAATATTGACAATACTTAAACAATTGAAACATATTAAAAACAATCAGAATTAATACATAATCATTTAACATCATTACAAAATGGTCAGATATGGACATTAAAGATACTTAAACACAAAACCATTCACAGAAATCATTTTAAACTGTAGCAAATTGTCCTTTAGACATCGTAACTTGCATTAACACTTGGAATTACGAACATTTAGGCAATTATCTTACATAATTCTGTTCTTAAACATATTAAATGGCCTCTAAATAATTTCTTTTCATAAAACAAAGTCCGATTTGCAGTTAATTGTGAAACAAACATACAGGATCACATTCAACCAAACTCTAGCTTACAACAATTGCTTCATAAAATACAATTCCATTTAATTTTTGGTTTGAGGGCTGTTACACTGTGTCCATAAACTGGGATCGTCTTAAGACTAAATGAAAGCAGGATGTTTTTACAGGTGAGGTAACATGATGGATGATATTATTTCATAACACTTAACGTCTCATCGACGCCTTTTGAAGAAACAATCCGGGAATTCAGAGATCTCGAAAGCCATATAGGGTGTCGAACACGCGTCCTCATGTATGGCATGCTCAAACATTGGCGCTCACCTTTCAGGCACGACCGTAGAAGGTTTTAACTTTAAAACATTCCTCGCTGAGTATTCAAGTTCTTACAAGTATGTGAACTTCTGTAAATAACGCCCTAGTGTGTCGGCCCGGGTAGCGTAGGGGCTAGAGCCGAAGGTTGCCGGTTCGAGTCCGGCCGAGGGCAAGGGTGTTTAAGTGTTATGTGTGTGAATGTCGTGTCCGTGTTGTAGTGTCCTTGTGGTCACACTTAATATCAATAATGTACTGGAGAAACTAATACACTGAAAAAATCATGAGAATCACATTCAGATGAATGGCCTCAGTAGCCGAATGCCATTTTTTTTTTTTTTTTTGAAATAGGGCCTAGTGTTAGTCGTAGTATGTTGTATCACGTTTGGTCGTTACAACATGAACCACCAAACTTGACTTCCACACTCCAAGGAAGCATCACTATTACGAGTCGTATAGTCAGTAGATGTTTATTCAATATATTTCTTGATGCTAAAAAATAAAAACAGATACTGCGGACATATTCTGCTATTACATCTCCTGGTTACGACAGGATGAGAAAATTTATTCCCACAAAAAGAAGACCTAGATAATCAGCAAGCGAATATCAGACGCGAAATTGCTATTACTCGGGCTTGTTGATATCGCCAGGTCCGTCCCAAAGGTCAAAACATTTCTACGCAGATAGACTTGAATTTACTGGGAATCAGTAAGTATTGAAATGGAGAAAGGATTAGAACACGAATAACAGCAAACAAGGAAGAATGAGGAAATTTATCGGTCACTTGTGTGACAGGTATAAAACACTCCAGGATTGAGTAGAACGTTTCCATATGAAGTAGCAATTGATACAAATCTGTAAATCAGGAATGTGCGCGTCTGCATCAGTTTTCGTGAACGATCGCAAAGAACAAGTTAATCAGGAGGAAGGTTAGTTGCGCATTCAGCAAGTTAACGGCTGTGTGCATAGCGCGCTCGACTCTCTCTG
>JARYHS010008236.1:0-10000 GCA_031002005.1 Vandiemenella viatica
CTATATTTCTGTAATTTAAACCCATAAGATATTATTTATGTTCAGTTCGTGATCATAAAGAATAATACGGCAGTACAACTGAACTTCTTGTTATATGCTATCGTTAATTGTTTATCTTTCCCACAGTTTCAAAATTTCTTTCATTGATATATTACTCATTATAGTTATTACTCTTCAACGCCAGTTTTAAAATAAACAAATTACCTCAGTAGCTATCGGAATAGCGAAATTCTAGTGGCCTCTTAAGTTCTAAATTACTTACTAAATACGAGACTGGTCTCGATACTTCTCGATGTCGACTGCGGATGCCTATCCTATCAGCAAAATACTAAACAAGACTTTTGACGAAAGTAAGGTAAGAGTAAATTTTGACAACAGTGAACCTAGAGTAGACATGAAATTGTATCAAATTCGAATTTTACGGTAAATAGTACATAAAACGAGAAACACTGTCAGATTTACTCGTTATTGCGAACGGGTCCATCCATTTGTTTGAAGATGGTCTGAACTGTCGATGATGAACACTTTTGGTTACCGTAGTCGTAATCGCGTATCTTTTTCACTAGTATCAGTTAATGTAAGATTACTTTACATTGCACAGAACGTGAATATGCGAATGTGAATGCGATGAAATAAATAAGCGTATGATTTCGTAATTTAATACAGAAAAGACATTTATACTAAGCCTATCTGTATCGAATATATAAATTCTCACCTGTTTCTTATATATAAAAAAACGTTGACTATAGAAGACTATCTATTTCCTGGTTTCGGGTGTACGGAAAATACATAGGATCAGTTTTTTTTAAATGATTGTATGTTTGTATTTACAGTTTACCAGCAATTATTATATGTAGCGAAACAGAGATATCCAGGATGTATAAAATGATGTTATAATGCATTGTTATTAAATAGTATTGCGAGAGGCTTCGAAACTGTAAAAATAAATTCTTAACGTGTCAACAACTGGTGTGCTTAACTTAGACGATTTTCAACTTCTTCAAACAAATATGAGTTTCCTGCAACAATGTTTAAATTTATGTTCCATTACAACATAAACACGCGTCATAACACAGTATTGAAGCTGTGAACTTTTGGATCACCATACTACAACGAATCCTCAGCTTTTATGTTACGTGAGGACAGTAATTTCAATCAGAGCAGTGAAACTCTTCAGAAAATCGTTTGCTTCGCTCGCCTATTTCATGTTAAATAATCCATTGATAAACTAAATAACCAAGTTAAAAGGCTCAAAAAATGGAAGATTACAGGTCCACGATATACTTTCATTGGTTTAAGATTCACTCATGGCGCTACTGTATACTGATGCGGTTTTTAAGGAGTCATAATTTTGTACAGTAAGACGACGGTCAGCCACCTGCTCACTAGCCATTTAGAAGACTGTCTGAATTGTCCGTTGTACGAATGACCACTTTATATTGTATAGCACTAACATGATTATTAGGAACTTCATGGAGTTCCTAAAACGTATGTGCGTACAGATTTTTTTTCAGTGCTGTTGTATTACAGTTGATATTTCAAGACAAAAAACGTCGAACCAAAATAGAAACAATAAAAACACGAATTTACTCCAGCACTCGAAGGATATCTTGATACTGCAGAAAGGGGAAGGCAAGAGAAATGTTCAGGGGGTAGGCCGACCAGTTATTTTTCTTTGGGACCTACCGTTTAACGTGGAATTAAAACCACTATCATAATTTACTTATAGAAAGCTAGTTTTGCTAAATATGAAGCGATACAATGAATAGTATTCAAATTTTGGCAACAGCAGCCAAATATTTAATATTTAGTGTATGGCCTTACATTCATAACGATAGCTGTAAGTGAAGTGAACTACACTTAATGGTTCCTTGAGGTTTATTACTATGTACACAAAACACTGGTAAACAATAACAAATGTGGTACAGTTAGCGGATGACCGTCGAGAAATTTAGCCTGGTCCTGATCCGGGGTAGAGAGAGACGGCTTCTACTTCTCGCGAACTTCCGGTGGTCTTCTGTAGTTGAAGCTGGTTCCGCGGTCAGGCCGGAACTGGCGGTGGAGCGGCCGGCTACGCTTATATAGGCGGCCTGGCGCAGGAATTCCGTTGTGTGGTAGTACGGCGACCTCTGTAAGAAATAGTCCCACTTAGCTTCTAGATGATTCTATTTGTTTTCCTGGTTTGTTTTGATGTCTCTGCGCCTGTTTGGAGTCGTATATGTATCCCGGCGTGCAGGCGCGTTGTGTGTGAGGTCTGCCTGGCAGGGGCCTTTACTGGCAGACTGAACATACCTCCCTCCCGGGGGGGGGGGGGGGAAGCGATGTCTGCGACGTCTGCGAGGTCGTCTGCCGCGGCGCCCTGGAGCAGACTATGAAGGCTACCTCCAGGGGAGTACGGAGCTGTTCCCCTGGCGATGCGTGCCGACCTGCGTCGTGGTGCAGGTTGTGGTGGAGGTACTTGTGGAGCTAACGGCATCGGTTCGTCGGCGTCGATGGCCGGGGGCTGTACGGGGGGCGCTGAAGATGGTCCCCGCAGGTGGTCGAGAGGCTGCGGCTGAAGGGTGTCGGAGCGACCGACAGGTTGTGGCGTCGTTGGTGGCGCTGTAACTGTCCCTGAGCAACGGTTAGACGGCAGGAGTGGTGGAGGTGGCAGGGAAGGAGAGGAAGAAGTGGATGGCCGTGCCGTGGTGGAAGAGGACGGTGCCGTGGGGTAGCGGGGACGTAGTTGGTTTCGATGGCGTCGCACTATCCGGCCATCCAGGCTGACGTCGAACAGTTGGCGGCCCCGGGGCCGCTGGATGACCCCCGGAAGCCAACCGGCCCGGGAGCCAAACCCGCGGGCCCAGACTAGGGAGCCCGGGGTGAAACGGAATGGGCCCGAAGGTACCTGTACTTTGGGCGGGGGTAAGAGGAGATGGAGGAGAGTGCGAGGTTGGCGGCCATGCAGCAATTCCGCCGGGCTTTTGGCCCCCACTGGAGTGGTTCGATAGGAACTGAGGAAGAGTGTCAATGCCTCTTCGAGTTTGTGACTTGTGGTGTATTTGGTCATTTGGGTTTTGAATGTTCTGACTAGCCGTTCCGCCTCCCCGTTAGATTGGGGGTGGAAGGGCGGGGTGAGGAGGTGTTGGATATTGTTGGCGGTACAGAAGGATAGGAATTCCCGACTTCGAAATTGCGGTCCGTTATCTGTGACGATAGCGTATGGTAATCCTTCGATGGAAAAGATCTTCGTGAGGGCTGAAATGGTGACCTCTGTGGTGATTGTGGAGCAACGGACGACATATGGGAAGTGGGAAAAGGCATCCGTCACTAGGAGCCACTGGTGGCCTAGGAATGGGCCAGCGAAGTCGAGGTGAATGCGTTCCCAGGGTCCGGACGGTGCCGGCCAGGAAAGGAACTTTTGAGGGGGGCGGGGCAGTTGTTGGGCACAGATGGTACAGCGCCGCACCATCTTCGTGACATCCGTGGTAAGGCCGATCCAGAATACATGGCGTCTGGCAAGGGATTTGGTGCGGGCAATTCCCCAGTGTCCTTGGTGGAGAGTTTGGAGGATTGTCGGTTGTAGGGATCTCGGAACGACGACCCTCGGGGTGGAATTTGGTTCTGTGCGGAGGAGCACTCCCTCTACTACTGAGAGCTGGTGGCGGATGGAGTAGTAGAACTTGAGGTCTTGATGATGGCGTGGAGGGGAACGTGTTTGCCACCCGTGTTGGATGTGGTGTCGGATGACACGGAGGAGGGGGTCCTCCCCTGTGGCTGCCGCGACTTTTGAGGCCGTGACTGGAAATGTCTTCAGTGCTTCTTGTATGTCATCGTCGATCTGGAACACCAGAAGTTCCGACTTGTCGAAGGCAAGGTCTGGTCCCTGCGGTAGTCTGGATAAGGCGTCTGCATTGGCATGCCTGGAGGTGGTACGGAAATGCATGGTATATCTGAACTGGGACAGGAATAGTGCCCAACGCTGGATGCGGTGGGATGTTTTGGTAGGCAGACGTGTGGACGGATCAAATAGTGATAGGAGTGGCTTGTGGTCGGTAATGAGATGAAAAGAAATCCCATATAAAAGGGAATAGAATTTGGAGCAGGCAAAAACAATAGCTAGCGCCTCTTTCTCGATTTGAGAATATTTAAGCTGAGCAGCCGATAGGGCTTTGGAGATGTAGGCTACGGGGCGTTCCGTGCCATCTGGTAATTTATGAGACAGAACTGCCCCCACACCGTAATCGGATGCATCTGTGGCAAGTATCAAGGGGAGGTTTGGAGTGTATGGCATGAGGCATGCTGCGGACTTGAGCTGCTGTTTAAGGGTGTGGAATGCGGTCTCGCAAGCTGGGGTCCAACGGAACGGGACATTCTTGCGACAGAGGTGGTACAGGGGTGCTGCCACTTGTGCTGCTGAGGGTATAAATTTTCTGTAGTATGAAATCTTGCCTAAAAAAGATTTCAACTGATGTAGATCCTGAGGCCGAGGTAAGTTGGAAATAGCGTCCACATAGGAAAATGCTGGGGAAATGCCTTCCTGAGCGATGATGTGACCCAGGTAGGAAATGGATTGTTGAAAAAATTGACACTTGGAAAGGTTGCATTTCAATCCTGCTGCACGGAGGCGGAGGAAGAGTAGGCGGAGGTTGGTCATGTGTTCGGCAGCGGAGGGTCCCGTGACGACTATGTCGTCGAGATAGTTGATGCATCCCGGAATATCCTGGAGAAGTTGTTCGAGATACCGTTGAAAAATCGCTGGAGCACTGGCCAAGCCGAACATGAGCCGGTTGAGTTGGAAGAGGCCAGAGGGAGTGTTGATGACTGTGTATTGTCGGGACTGGATATCCAAAGGGATTTGAAGGTATGCTTCTGCCAGGTCAATTTTTGTAAAGTAGGTACCTCCTGCTAGTTTACGGAAGAGGTCGTCCGGTCTCGGAAGTGGATAGTCGTCTACCAGCAGATGCGGGTTGACGGTGGTCTTAAAGTCACCACAGAGACGTAAGCGGCGTCCTGGCTTCTGAACTATGACCAACGGCGTGGCCCAGGGGCTGAACCGCACCGGCTGGAGGATCCCTTCGTCTTGGAGACGTTGAAGTTCTTCCTGAAGTGGTTGTTGAAGCGCTACGGGTACCTGGCGTGCCCGGAAGTATCGAGGCCGTACGTCCGGCCGGAGTTGGAGTGATGCTTCGAAGTCCTTTGCACAGCCGACGCCTGGTGAGAACAGGTCCTGAAACTCGGTGCAAAGGGCGTCCACTTCAGGAAAAGGAACATGCTGAGATACGAGGTGTATGTTATCCTCAATTGAAAATCCGAATAAGCGGAAAGCGTCCAGTCCAAATAAGTCTGCTGTGAGAGAACTGTTAACTACTAAAAAGGGGACTGAACGATGTACAGACTTATACATGACGTTTGCTGTGAATTGTCCCAGGAGTGCTATTTCCTGTTTGTTGTATGTCAGGAGGCGCTTGGGGGCCGGCGAGAGGGGGGGCGAGCCAATTTGCACATAAGTAGTATAATTAAGCAATGAGACTGCTGCTCCTGTGTCGACTTGTAGGCGCAGGGGCTTGCCATTGACCGTAACGTCAATAAAAAGTTTGGATGCTGTGGAAGTGTCTACCTGATTGATATCCATAGGTGCGCCGCTCAACCTGTCTTGGTAAGACCCTGGGCGGCGAGAGCCGGGATTGGCATTGGTGGTGTTGGTGCGGCAGACGGACGCCAGGTGTCCTTCCTTGCCGCAACGTGAGCATTCAGCCCAACGATCCGGACAATTTTCCCTCTCATGTGCTGAATAACAGGCGGGGCAGGAGGGTAGGCGGAGCGGGCTGCGGCGTCGGCGCTGCGGGATCCGCTGCTGCTGCCGAGACTTGGTGCCCCTGCCGGAACGGGCCGGTTCGATGTCCTTCTGAGGAAGCGGTCCCCGGTTGTGGTGTCGGGAGGAGCGCGACTGGGAGCTCTGGATGGCGGCGACGTCCTGTGTGTCCTCTACGTCGGTTCGGATTGCGGCCACATCCGCCCAGGACTCCAGGCGGCGATCTGCGGCCGTAGATATTTCGAATTTGTAGGCAAGTTCGATGACCTGCTCCAGGGATGGGTCCTCTAACTTGAGGGCGTCATGCCGGAGTGCGGCATCTGGTGCAGCCTGTATGATGTGATCACGCACCATGTCGTCGGCGTAGGATTCGTGGGAACAACGAGTTTGAAACTTACATTTTCTGCTAAGGCCTTGGAGTTCGGCCGCCCACTGGCGATACGTCTGATCGGGCTTCTTCCGGCATTGATAGAATTCGACGCGGGCCGCGACGACATGGTACCGGCGTCTGTAGTATGCATTCAGTGTCGTACAGATGGTCGTGAAGGTGAGGGTGTCGGGGTCTTGTGGCTGAAGTTTGGTGAGCAAGACATACATCTTCGATTGGTTCCAGGAAAGGAAATATGCACGCTGGTCTTCTTCTTTGGATATGTGATGAATTGCGAAGTGTTGTTTTATGCGCTTCTCGTAGGTCTCCCATTCTTCGACGTCGTCGTTGAATGCTGGGAACGGAGGCGGGGCCGTGGGTTGGCGGAGATTCCTGACTTCCGCAATCAGTTGTCTCTGAGATTCGAAGAACTGATGTAGAAGTCCTTGGAGGAACTGTTGCCATTCCGTAGGTGCTGCTGGCGTAGCCATGATGGTCGAGAGTTCTTATCCCAACCTTGTCGCCACTGAAGTGAACTACACTTAATGGTTCCTTGAGGTTTATTACTATGTACACAAAACACTGGTAAACAATAACAAATGTGGTACAGTTAGCGGATGACCGTCGAGAAATTTAGCCTGGTCCTGATCCGGGGTAGAGAGAGACGGCTTCTACTTCTCGCGAACTTCCGGTGGTCTTCTGTAGTTGAAGCTGGTTCCGCGGTCAGGCCGGAACTGGCGGTGGAGCGGCCGGCTACGCTTATATAGGCGGCCTGGCGCAGGAATTCCGTTGTGTGGTAGTACGGCGACCTCTGTAAGAAATAGTCCCACTTAGCTTCTAGATGATTCTATTTGTTTTCCTGGTTTGTTTTGATGTCTCTGCGCCTGTTTGGAGTCGTATATGTATCCCGGCGTGCAGGCGCGTTGTGTGTGAGGTCTGCCTGGCAGGGGCCTTTACTGGCAGACTGAACATCGTGCGAGCTAAATTATTGTTATAGTTATTTAGTAAGAACTGAAAGAACTTTTACAATGTTCTGAATCACTGCTTTTAGAAAATACTTCCCTGAGTTTGTCTCATCGTTTACAACAACAAATTTAAATATTTTGTAAAAAAATTCCAAGCAGATTTTAAATAACTTCTGATCATTTAAACTACCCTTTGCAGGTTCATATTAGTACTTTTTTCTTTTGAAAGAATCATCTACTCGTACAATTATTCTTACTGAATATTTTTAATGAATACAGAGAATTCCAGTTTTATAACTTCACCTAAAAGTTACAGAAAGTTGTGGGACTATCAATAGATGACTGTTGGTATATTATTTTCCCGGTAACTAGGCCCTTATCACAAGTTTTAACAGCTCCCAATACAAGAGTATAAATGTTAAATTCTCTCCTAACAGTAATAACTATTCGAAATGAATGTAATGTATTACCTTCAATATAACATACAGACAACTAATGTATCACCAAACGAAAAAATCCCTCTGCTGACAGCAGAAGGCTTAAGAAGTATTGTCCACAAAGCAAAGAGGAGGAGGACATAATTACTAGGTAAATATTGTTTCTTTACTCAATTTCAACAATTAAGTTTCAAACACATATAGAAACCGTTATTTTACGGTAAGAAGCGACTGAGTTTTTCATTCAAATAACATACAAATAAGGAATAGCTCAATTTACTAAAATCGTGGAAAATACTTATTGAGTGATGAGATACTTTTAAAAAATTAAGTCTTTATGGAGCGATCATTAGAGACGAGAGATAGAATTGGCCATACTCTTCTTTTAAGAAACCATTTCGGCGTTTATCGGGAGTGATTTCTGGAACTAACGGAAAATCGAAACCGGTGATCAAATTTACGTCATTCCGAATTCTAGGCCGATGAAGTTACATTTTGTGTAAATTAGTCTTAGCTTTTTAAAATCAGAAACTGATTGAGAGAAAGCTTTCTTTTTCTAATGAACCTCTTTCCAATTTTTTCGCAAAAGTCCTTTAACTTAAAATCCAATAATTTCGTATGTCATTTAGTGAAATATTTCTGTCGTTGTTATTTTCGTAAACTACTGTACATTATGATTATTACTTCAGTAATAGTTATTAATTTTCCCGATTATAAATAATGCTTACTTTACCTGCTTGCTGTAAGACCTGTTCAAACAACAAGGCTGCTTACAAAGGGGCTGGTAACGCTGTGAAATTGTTTGCTATCTTATACACACTTCTCACTCGGAAAGGGAAAAGAGAAAAAACTGTAGCGGGATGCTGTTTGTTTTCGCGTTGTGGCGTGGTGTAACAGGAGCCAAGAGCAGCACATACAGGGCGGCGACAGATAGCATCAGGCCCCGGGCGACAAAGTGTCGAGCGACAGCACCGGGCTGCCTACCCGGCTAGGCGCGTCACCGACGGCACTACACCACACAAACTAGCATCCACATAACCAACAACATTGCCGCTTTAGCATTTTAATACAGGTGAGACAATTCGTAGTACTATAAATACGTGCTATTCAAACAAAAAGTTCACTTCTTGCTTTACATAAGACCTTAGACTGGGCAGGACAAATAGGACAGGTGGTAGGAAAAGGTTTCAAAGTTCTGCACTTGTTGGAGAGAGTGATGAGGGGATGTACGAGAGAAGTCAAGGAATTGGGTTACAAAACTTTGGTCAGACCATTGCTCGAATATGGTAGTGTAGTATGGAACCCTCATTTTACGTATGAAATACAGGAGTTGGAGAGGGTGCAAAAAAGGGCTGCTAGATTTGTTTCTGAAAATTATCGCAGAATGCAATCAGTGACGGATATGATAAAGGAGCTGGAATGGGATTCATTGCAAGACAGGAGGAGGATGAGGAGGGTCATGGGAGTGTACAGGGCATATACTGGCGATGATGCATGGAAAGATATTGCAGTAGATATGAAAAGTAGTTCATGGAAGGGAAAAGATGACCATGACCACAAGCTGGCACTCGATTTCAGGCACAAGGGTGTGGGAAGATTCTCTTTTTTAGGTAAGGGTGTCAGGGATTGGAATGAGTTACCAAGAGAAATGATAAATAATTTACTTAAAACTTTGAAAGAATTTAAAGATAAAATTTGTAGAGGGCAAATGTAGGTTGATGCAGGATAGGGGTAAGATGGTAGTGTAGGGAAATTGCCACCGGAGCCTGTGCTCCATTGCAATTAAATTAAATTAAATAAAATTAGCCTCGACCATACATTATTATGGCACACTGTAATGATATTAATGTGATAAGAAGCTAGCTTTTCTCGATAGAGAGGGATGATAATCAAATTTTACAAAATACGATCGGCACAGAATGCCAAACTCATTGCTGTTTTCTATCTTCACGGCAAAGAATTTCCCATGCTTCCTTGGTATGATGAGTCACAAACTATTCTGAGAATCTTGTTTTTTTTCTCAATAATACAAGTTCTCTATAAAAACAAATAACTAATTAGCACATTAGTATCTCGGTTCGAAGATTGTACACCTTTATTCTAAAAATGAGAATGAAGTTATGATTTTGTACTACGTACACTATTTCACTAAAAACATTACTTGAACAGCAACTGTAATTTATTTACAAACAGAATGATGAGTAATAGAGGGTTCTCGTGGAAATAAATATAAGAAATATAAAAATTTTCATATGTCTATTATATCAAAGCTTATATTAATAACTGCTACTTCATATAATAATTTTATGATGTCAGCATAATATAACACAGTTATTTAAATTTTACAGAAATGTGAGTTCTGACGTGCGTTTCAAATATATTACGTGTATTAACAATGACCGAAAAAACTAAAATACTTGACGGTATAAGTGGAGCA
>JARYHS010008239.1:0-14997 GCA_031002005.1 Vandiemenella viatica
TCTTATTCATACAACTGTGTAGCAGATCTGTTTCAGGCATTTAACTATTATGGTTCGAAAACAGTAAGTGAACCGTCCACCACCAGATACATTATTCATGAAATTTACTAAATGCAAAATATAAAGAAATGTAGGTCCTATGTATTGGTTCAATTACAGCACTTAAATATCCTGTTGTTAGTACACAAACCACATTTTTATATAAGTTTTTTTCTTTCATTCTCCATAAGAACTGTTTCCAGAAAACCATTAGATCCTGTAACTCTGGACGTTCTATACAAATCTCTTTCGGCGAAGAATCTTTCTGTCATCGCTTTACTAAAAATTTAGTTTCCTAACAAACAATCCTGTGAGCAAGACATTAACACCAAACAATGCTCCTTTATCATTTTGTAACCTTATTTCGTTTTTCTTTTTGAGAGCTGTGTAACTAATATGTGCCAAATTTGAGCAGCAGATATGTCAGGTAACCATGTAGATTTTCCTCCCGAGGTTTGGTCGATACTCTCGGATGTGGGCGAGCGAGTTGTATGGTTGAGCAAAAACAGCAACGGAATTCCGCGTAAGCGGTGGCAGGGAAACAGCCGTGGTTTGTGGCAGCAGGTTGCGAGCGGAGCGTCCGGCCCCGACTATCGGAAATTGAATATAGAGCGGGTGGCGGGCGACTGAGGCACTTGGCGGTCTTCGTACGGGGGCAGGCACGGGCCCAGCTCATCAACACTTGTACGGCTGCCGCGACAAACTCTCAATGGGACGCAGCCACTGTGCAATAAGACTAGGTGTACACCGTTTACAGTTTCTCTCCAAAGCGGTATATGAAACAGCTGAATGTGTGCAGACTATTTATCAGAAAAGTTTGTGAGGAACATAAGTGGTTTTCAAGTCGAAAAATGGCTTTAGGCAAGGATATTCTTGCGAATCTCAGTTAGTAGGCTAAATACAAGATATTTCGGATGAAATGGAGGAAGGAGGCCAAATTGATAGTGTAGCAATAGATCAGGAGTTGTCAAACTTTTTGCCTGCCGCCCACTTTGTATCTCTGCTAATAGTAAAATTTTCTAACTGCCCACCGGTTCCACAGTAATAGAAATATATAAAGTGGGTAAATAATTTTACTTCATACAATTTATAAAGCAGAGTTACAGCATCTATTAGTATAATAGACAAGATGTAGCGGTGTAGCACCTACGTCATGTCACGCGGTGACGTCAAGCTATGACGTTGCGCTATGACGTCACGCTTTACGATATTATTTGTGGGAGTGCGCGTTATTTAATATCATTTCCAAGCAACAGTAAATAAATTAACTCACAGAATACTGAAATAAAAGGATGTATTGCGTTAAAATCGATATTTCAATCATTAGATGCTTATATTTACGTAATATTCTTTTGATATATTCAAGTATTCCTTAAATTCTTTGTCCATAGATATTGTAAGATAAAAGCTTTGTATTTCGAGCATCAGTGCTGCTAAATGTTTGGTTAGAGTATAACTAGCATGGATTAGAATTACAAGTTTCATTTGACGTTAACGCATAGGGCATGAATAATTTAGTTTTTTTTCAAAATTTAAACTGTGTCCTATTACTGAAATTATTTGTGTTTAAATTGGCATATTAATTATCAGTTTTTTTTTACTGAAACATTACATGTTTCAAATGAAAGAAGTTGCAAATTGTTCGCCATATATACGGCCTAAACCACTATTACATGGCATAGCTTAAGTTGTTATAGCATCCTTCGTTCTTGCTGGAGTCATTATTTCAGCAGATGTAAGCTTTCTTAGCCGTTAAAATATCGATCTTCATCATAGGTAGCTATTAAGAAAGAAATGTGTCAGAACCTGTGAAGATTTGGGATCAAGTTTATATCGCGATGCATGGAATGTATTAAATTGCGCGTGATTGAAGCTTTGCTTTTCTATCAGAAATTTTAGCGGATATTATGGTTAAGCTGAAATGCAACCTGGACCAAGATGACAACTGAAGCTTTTTGCTACAGCACAATGAACGATAAATTACAATGAGCTTTATTTTGTAACAATTATGATTAGTTAAGCAACTGCAGAGAAATATCCACGTTATTTAATAACATTTCTAGGCATCCACGAATAAATTAACTGACTGAACATACTTATTAGTTGCTTAGATTATTTAATATTAGTTTATGTAGAAGTATTCGTTGATATCACATATATGTAAGTTAATTTTCGCAATGCTAGCGGCAGTTTTGATAGATTGTTATTAAAATTGGCACTTGAAGTTACAGCAGAGGGCATGCGTTTATTTAGTATTTTTTTTTCTGTTACTTAATTCATTACTTCGTTCTAACGCAAGTATTGCTAACATTTTTCGGTTGCGGAGCATCTTACGTTTCAGAATTTTTAATTTAATTCATGGCGACGTTTCGGAAAAAAGGAGGGTGCAAATGTGAAGAAGATGCCATTATAACGAAGCAATTGATACAAATTTCAACAGGGCAGTACCAGTTTCCGGCCGGTGGAAAATATCACCTTCCACCCATTAAAACTAATATTACGTTGGAATGACGTAAGCTGTTAAGATTTATTTTTAATTTACTTTGGTTTTACTGATGCCTTATTTCAGCCGCATGTAACTGTGTCAGCTATTCAAATGTGTTAGTATAATTCTGAATAACGAATATTAAAAATTAAGATTGAAGAACCCTTATAGATTTTTTATTTGGTTTATTTCGCGATGCAATGTGACCATTGAAATGTGATAAGTATATGTATTAATATGCGTGTAAAGTAAGTATTGTTTCTCTGGCGGCATGTTTAGCACATGGAGGAAGGAAATATTTCCTCCATGTTTTAGCGTAGTACTGTACGTGGTTATGGGATTCTACGATATCCGTGAAGCCGAAATTTGTTGATGGATTCTTATGTAACTCGACGAAAAAAACTGAAAGTAGAGAATAAAATGTTTTGATATCTTACTTAATTCTCGCGATATTGTATCTCAAAATTGACGTGTTTAGGTAGAAATGCGGCCTGGAACAGAAGAAAAATTTCGACATTACCAAATTTGATGATGATATCGTATGTAACTCGAAGAGACAAATCGAAAACAAATAATACATTTTCTTTCCATATCTCGCTTAGTTCTCGAGATATTGCTTCTCAAAATTTAGGTGGTCTTGGTGAAATCTGGCCTGGACCAGAAAAAACAAATTACCAAAACACACAGTGGAAATGCACTATATGTGTTTTATTTTCTTCCTGGTGGTTGTTGTTAGGTTGAAATACGTCCTGGACCAGAGAAACTTCACCAAAATCACAGTTATAATTGATTTTCAACATGCTATATCTCGAAAACCAAGAAAGATATCAAAAAATTTTATTCTTTATTTTCGATTTATTTCGTCGAGTTCTACAAGAATTCATCATCAGATTGTGGCACCACGGTAATGATTGAACTGCCTGTTGTTAGATTGAAATGCAACCTGGACCAGGATAGCAACAGAAACATTTTGTTATTGCGCAAGGCAATAGGAATTATATTATGATTTATTTTTGTGTTTATTTAAGCGATTGCTAAGAAATGATTTGCCAGAATACTGAAGTTGTTATGATTTAATTTAGTATCCTTCGTTTTCACTGTGGTCATTATTTCAACTGTAGGCTATGTAATTTATGTCATCCGTTAACACATCGATCTTCATCGCATTATTAGCGAAGATTGTGGTTTGACTGAAATGCGACCTGCATCAAGTTGACAACTGAAACGTTTTGCTACATCACAAGGGATGAGAAATTACAGCACATTGAGCTTTATTTCAAAACAATTCTGTTTAGGTAAGCAACTAAAAAGAAATTAATTGCCAGAATACTCCAAACCCGTCAATTTTGACGGGCTTTGTGGCTAGTACAATATAATCCTCATAACTTGACGTCCATTTATCTATCATTTTTTTGCAGCTCTCCATTACTGCCTTAAAAAATACATGATCGCGTCATTCTTCTTTCCATCAATTTCTTCTCTTGTTACAATATATTCCCTTTGTTCTGGTATTTCGTATGACCCACTTTTCTGTTTGCTGCCAAGGATGCTAAAAAATAATACTGTTATTATAATTATCTATAACAACACGCATATAATTACAACACATTAATAATTAAACATTCATTCACGTTGGTGTCATGATATCCATAACACATGGTTTCTCTAAATCACTCTAAGCGATTGCCGGGATTGTTCCTTCGAAAGACTATGGCTGAATTCTTTCCCGTTCCTTGTCCCCAATCCTCTCCAACCTCTAATGATTTCGATTTCGAGGCGTTAAGACATAGGACAAAAAAAAAAAAAAAAAAAAAAAAAAAAAACACTAAGCCACAGTCATTTTCTGTTCCAATAAAGTAGATCGACCGCCATTACTACATTCTCCTGGCGAGCGAGCAGTCCTCTAATCTCAGCTATAGTTCCATTCTTCAAATCCACATTTTTAAGATGAGCGCATATTCAACAACAAAAATAGATAAAATATACTCACTAACCTTCAGCCCTTTAGACAAGCGATCACAGAATTTTGTAATAATTTACTAACCGAAGTGTGACCACATGTAAGAAATAGTGTCACCTTAATGAACAATATCGCCTGTTTACTATCCAAACGCCTCGTTACGTGAAGAAGTGAAAAGAAATAAATACCTTCCAGTCGTGTTTACAAACCTGTCTTGAATACGTATCGTATGGTGATTTACTCTGGCCATTTATTATTATTATTATTATTATTTTGCAAATGCTGTCAACAACACTGCATAGATAATTGTTTTATGAGTTTACTGGCCTTATACTGATGCACGAGAAGTGTCATCTAGTTCTTTAACGTTGCTGTAATGTTTTTATCCCAACCTCACACATTTATTTAATAAGGGTCCCAAAATTAGATGACTGCCAGACAGAAAGGTATTAAGGTTTCAGTAAAGGGTGGATGTTTCATAAATTCGTATGGGGTGAGCAGGATAGCTGAAATCTACTCTCAAAAACTGCAGCAATGGCAATATGAGACTTTTGAATGGGAGCTTTCTTGATAGCAAAAAGAACCTTTTTACAAACTTTCCTCTTCAATTTTCTTTGACAGTTACTTCAAAGGTTAACAACGAATGCCCCCCTGACTTTCTCACCCGATATCAGGAAATTTAGAAGAACCAAAAATCCCCCCCCTTTAAAAAAAAAAGAAAGAAAAAGACACCAAAACGTCCCCTAGAGAAGGAACAATCCTGGCCTTCAGAACGAGCTTGCTCCGGCTACACTATTTGTTTCTTGGATTGTAAGGTAAAGTGATGGGGTCGCAACTCAACCATAGCAAGAAATCTTTCAACAAAATGTATGAACTGGCTTCAAACGGAGTCATGTTATCCGTAAACGCCTGCCTCAACTCAATGCGTTCTGAACTACTTCAACATTTCCGGCACACAAGGGCGGTAATCTTTCTCATGTGTGTTTCTCGTTTTATGTTTACAGTTTTACGGCTTGTCTACGTCATGGTCATTGATATGTGTGGTTGCAACTAAGGACTCAGTGGGAAGCATGTGCGAGCATGGTTATAAAGCCTTGTTCAAACATTTTATTCCAAGAATCATGATCAACGATTAAACTTATACAGAATATCACAAATAATACAACACAATATAATATATAAGAAAGCTTCGATCTTGCAGATTATGATCTTAATAAATCCTGTACCAATACAAATATATGTTAATGCGGTGACAACCTTGTTAATCCATGAGAATATCCCTAATCACAATATCTCCACTTGTATTAAACATGCAAACAGAAGATCCTTACGTGCTTGGAAACGTAACACAGGAGGCAAAATACAGCAAAAACAAACAGGAATCAGTTTACCTTAGCGTCCTTCAGTTTAACCTAAGAATCAAGATCTTACCAAAAGGTTTTTTTTTTTTTTTTTAAATGGCATTCGGCTATTGAGGCCATACAGCCAGCTCAAATGTGATTTTGTTGCTATCAAGTATTAACACATGGACATTACAACACGGACACGACATTAACACACACAACACTTACACACCCATGCCCTCGGCCGGACTCGAACCGGCGACGTGGAGCTAGCTCTCTAGCCCCTACGCTACCGAGGCCGGCTACCAAAGGTTCTAACACACTATAGTGTGTACACGCCGGCGAATAAGTCGTTACCACCCACACACACTAATAAGGTAGCGGGAACGATTAGCACCTCATATCGGGGAATTTTGTCCATTCCCGTAACAAAATTATTAAGCACAATTAACAAGAATGCAGTAAGCGACACACTTTGTAGTTGGGATCATCAGGTATTCTACCTCAAAATACCCGACAGTGCTAGAAAATGGCAATTTATCACCTCGAAGCACCGCCAGCCCCGCCCGCTGCCGTGCTCCCCAATCGGCGGAAAACCGCTCGCGAACATAGAGTATAGCGGAGGAATTCCCTCGATTAATGCGAGCGAGGAACGGTCTCGGTCGGGTCACAAATCCACATCATGCGGAACTTCCAGGCCACCGGGTCAAATTACAAGTCCTCGCTTATACCAGCAGACCTCTAACGTCGCAGTCAATTAGGGAAAATATTAGACCCAACGAACCAATCCGCTGCTGCCGACCGACCGACTTCCCGGTTTCGTGTCCCCGAAAATCAACTCCATCAGCCGGTTGGGGGCACCACCAGAGCCACAGCGCGCTCTCACGGGCGAAACTAGCCCGCGGGGTCTGCAGGAACCAGCATCAGAAGACAATCGAGGGCGTGGAAAATAATAAATACGAGCCGAGCACGGCTCAGTCATTAGAGCCGGGAAAGGATGAGGGGCAAATATGGAAAGGAATTCTGACATGGGAAATTGAAAGAACCATTGCAGCATTTACCTCGGAAACATGGAAAATCGAACTTTGGATGGCCGGATGGAGATTTGCACCCGCGTCCTCTATATGCCAGGCTCTACCGTTATCGATCGGTTTCTCACGTGCAATTATTGTCAGTTTTAAATAGACTGCTGTTGATATCTCCTCAATTTACCCAGATGTTAATCTCCTGTCTGTTATATTAAGTAGTGTATGGTGTATGCATTTTGCTAACGTGAGAGGTTGTTTCCAAATCGTCAACCTGGGTTGGGATTAGTTTTGGGGGAAAACAAGGAAAAAAACTTCTTTTTCTGACTTGAAAATAAACATGAAAAAATAACTATGAAAAAATTACTATGAAAAAAAAAACACGTTTATCTGGGACATGTTTTTTTTCTCATAAGTACTAAATCTCAGTTATCGTTTAGTATTAAATACTTATCTTATTTTTAAAACTACTATATTTTTCCGGTTCAGTAGAACAAAAAATTATGAAAATATTGGCAACATTGACTGAAGTTTTCGTTTACGAACGGGGACTTCCCGAAGAGGCTAGGTTGCGCGAGAGGGAATACCCCTTCCCCGTTGTTTGGTTTGATCCTCATTAGTGAACATAGTATGTGTATAGTGCTCACAATTTAAAATTGCAATTTCAAAATCTTTTGCGTACAAAACAAGAACAACCAGGAAAAGAAAATGTAACTTTCTGAAGTTATGGATCTAGAGGAGACAGAAGAAGAAACAGGAAATTCCAACTCCAACCGAACTAGTGTTGGTGGTGCTGATACTAGTGAATGTGGTACTGACATAGAGGATGTATAAAATTTTGGTACCCATATAGGTACTGTACATTTATCAGTCATTATGTAAGAAATATGAGTTAGCAAGATTTAAAACACATATGTAAAATGTAAATTCTGTAATTAAAACTATAATTTATCAAAAAATTGTTATTATGAAGAAAAAAATAAATTTAGAAAAAAACAACGGGGCCAGGTTTAATTCATGTTATTTTTTTTTTTTGAAACACAAGTTGGGATCACCTCAGTGATGGTTCACAACGCTCCCCCCCCCCTCCAATCCCCCACCCCCTCCCCGTATAATTTAAGATGTGCCTTTTTATACTGAACTGCAGTCAGTGGCGTTCATCCATAACCTGATAGAAATCTTTAAGTTTTTACATAAAATATACACGATCACGGCACGATTTTTACGTCTCACGTATTAAAGGTACTCCTCGTTCTTTTCTGCATCTACAACAAACTAAAGTTTCTTTCCAGGATAATGTAATTTCTGAAGATTTTGTACTAAGGACTAAATAATTATACGCAGTTTTTTTAAGACTGTACGATTTAGTTTTCTTGATGTCATGGGACGAGTTTCGTATAGCGATCCTAAAATGAAAAATCGTTAGATAGACCAAAGATTACAAACTTATCGTATTATTTCGAACTGCCTCTAAACTTTTTTAATAGATCTCAGTGACTGTTTATTGTCGGTTATGGTTTGCATTTAAACCTCAGTATTCAGCAATTACTCAAATTGTTGCAATACGTCGTTCACAGACATAAATGGAAAATATATTTAGCTGCACTAGTCCCTAATTCCGAACGTGGTAGTTAATTGAATGTGCATTTGACAAAAGGCATAATTCTGGAACCTCAAAGCTACATAGTTACCGTCGAACTATAATTGCTAAACGGTTGCGTAGCTGCAAGTCACAAAGCAAACAACAGAGTCTGCGAAGAGACACGTGACATTCACGTGTGGTCGCTATTATCTGCCGCATGTTTGTCTTCTGAATTGCAACCGCTGTTTACGTAAATTAATCTCGATGGTATTCAGGTCTTTAACGGATTAAAATAGAGGTATTTTCTAAACTGGTGATGAACTTTAACTCCTCTGCGTGTTTTTACTTAATCCTCCGGTTGATGTGTTATCAGAGCTATATTGTATAAAATTGTTTCTAATTTTCGTGGAAAAACAAGCTTTTAATAGCACAGGCCGTTTAAAATTACATTCGGTGTAAATTTCATTTGAGTTTGTTTAATGTTATCTTAGTGGAGTAGCGAGAAATTTAAAGACTTGTTTTAGATGTTTGTCGGAATAAAGCGAATATACAACGAACATTAACCCTGGCATGTGCCTTTATATTATCTTAGTACGATTCTGAAAATTCTGTTTACGTTCGTAAACTTCAGGAAATTTTAAAGAGATATATATATGTATATTTAATATCTACCATACCACACTGGTACTGCAAGAATTCTAAAGCAAAAAAATGATTGACTGAATGTTAAAATGACTTAAAATAAATAGTACAGAGCAAGGAAGAAGAAGAAAACTTAAATCTCCTGCAAAACTAGTTCGATGATGGTCCACAAAGCTCTCGACAAGAAAACTGAAACTCTTTGCGAAATGTTTGCTGGTGAAGTTGTTTAGTTAACGGAAGCGTGTTTGCAGCGTATGCACCAATACCACATACTGTTCATTTTCAGTTCCATAAGACTAAGAGACATTTTCAGTTTTAATGTTTGGATTCGCAAATTTTAAATCTTTTATTTTAACGCAATAAAAGTAATTCCGTGAATGACCTGAAAAATATATTAAATGCATTTTTATGTGATTTTATAAAACCTTTCTAGTTGAAAAGTCTTTAACCTGATACTTAATTGTTCCCATGCTAGGTGGTGTACTAGGCCAGTTTATTTTCTCTGTGTGTGGATTTTGATGTGTGTAGGTGACTGCACTTGCTTCAGAGGCTCTAACGAGGGAAGGTTAACTATTGGCGATTCTTGTAACTTTCAACATTTTAATTGTAAAGTTTAAAACGCTTTGTTGTATCGTGCAGTGCTCCGTGTTTACTAATTTCTACTTGTCTCATATCGACCTATCAAATCATAACATCCAAAATGGCGCTCATGCTCTTATTGAAACATCCGGTAGACATCTGGTAGACGAATATTAAGGAATGAGAAGATGAAACCCGGTGACACGCCAACCAGCCCCATTCTCCCGACAGAAACCTGACGGGCCACAAGACAACATTCAAAAGATGGCTCGGCAACCGTTTCGTGTGGTTTCTCCCTCCAGAGGGATTTAACTCGGGGCTTTGGCGGCCTCGGTAGCGTAGGGGCTAGAGTGCAAGCTCCGCGTGCCGAAGGCCGCCGGTTCGAATCGGGCCGCGGGCATGGATGTTTAAGTGTTGTGTGTCTGTGTGAATGTCCCGTCCGTCCTGTGGCGTCCATACATTGGAAAAATACAATAAATATACCGGATGACGACTTGTACAATGAAAGCAATAATAATTACATTGAGCTGGCTGTATGGCATCCGTTGCCAAATGCCATTTTACAAAAATAATAATAATAAAAAAAACTCGTGGCTTTGGTACACAATTTAGTTACTAAGCACCGTACACCACCACTTCTCCTATCCTGCCCCAAATGGTACAAATTTCTTCCGTCACTAAAGCTGGAAAAAACCAACTTCGTGACAGGCTCCGCGGCAACAGTGCGGGAATGCAATATAGTTAACACTTATGGCGCTGCACTGTGATACTGCTTTAACGTGTGTATCACTCATACTCTCGCAGAATACGGAATATAACAGTTTCATACGAATTGAATATTTTGACACCTCTCTCCATCTCAGCAGAAAAATCAAAGTGTTATCAATGAACTTGCCAGTTATCGAAATAACCTATGTCATGTTTTTTCAAGTGTAAATACTCGGTCATATCGTTTCAAATAAAATTTCTTGTTCTGGGCCTGGAGGTTGAGCGGTAACTTTCGGGCCTTTCATTCGACAAGACGCGGGTTTAAATCCCCGTCCGGCCATTCAGTTTTCGGTTTTCCGTATTTTCCCTAAATCACTCCAGGCGAATTCCGGAATGGTTCATTCAAAAGGACGTCATGGCCTAATTCGTTGACGAGCCGTAAAGACTATATATATATATATATATATATATATTAAGCCACACCGCTTGTTCCAGTGTAGTTTCTTTATCATCTAAGTTTCTATAGTTAGAGATAGCAGAGGACATAGAATCTACCTACCAGTTACACAAACAGAATTACTATTCAACCCAGCCCACACGGTTCACAAACAAACGAAACAACCGTTACCCTAAATTTTATATTTCATCATTCTGTTAAGTGATTTTCTCCTGTTTGGAGTTAATCTCTTCACGTTCGTTGCAACCAACAAACTCAGTTAATGATAATTATTCTATTCCTCCACAGTGCGTTTATTTGACAAATGCTGCCAGTAACCACGCATGTCTTGAAATGTTACAACAATAAGTCCTTTCTCTCTAAAAATTTCTTTTACAAGTATCCTTCCCCATCCTTTGTTTGCAAAATACTTTCACTTCGTACTTTATCTGTACATTTTCTTCACCATTAAATCTACACCGTCATATTTGAAAAGCTTCAGTTCTCTTCCTATCCGTCCAAGCTTCCATAATGTTCTTTGCTTTGTTATACAATTTTAGATTTTTTTTATTATTATTATTCCTGGGTAAATGTTTGGAACTAAAAGATTTCTCTTTTTTTGGAAATATTTTTGTTAGTGCTATGCTGCTTTTGTGATGGTTCTCTCTTCGGCCTTCAGCCGTAATTTTGCATCTCTTTCTTCCTCTGTTCCCTGCGCATTCCTGATACATTTCGTGACTTTCGTCGTGCTTTTGTTTATATCGCTTTGTTCCAAATTCTTCAGTAGTTTGTTCATGCAGTTCAATAAATTCTCGTCAGCGTTTACTCTAGTCTTCTGACCACAGCATCCAGATTACTTCCTCTATGTTCAGGCTCAGTGTATTTAAGTGATGCTCGTTCCTACTTACTTGTTACATAGAATATTGTCTCAATATTTTATACCTGATTCCTACGAAACGTAGGGGATGAGCCGTAACGCTCCGGCTTCGCGTTCGGGAGGACGCGGTTTCAAACCCCCGTCCGGCGATCCAGATTTGGCTTTGTATGGTTTCCTGAAATCACTAATGTTCAGTTGGTTCCTTCTATAGACAATGGGCTAGTTACTTCCCGTTCATCGCCCTCAGTACTTTCGTCGACGAGACGTAAAGTCATAAGTAAAAAGCTGAATTCTTTGAAATCTTGATCGCATTGTCCCATCTAACATTACCAAAAGCTCATGTTAGATGGTTATTAATGATGCTTGCAGGCGTTGGTTCAACAATTTGTTGTTAGAGCGCCAGTTCTGAAAACACGAGATCCTGTGCTCCAATATCGATGAAGCAGTGAATTTTTACGGACATTTAACACGTCCCGCACTTATCCCTAGTGTATAAGAACTCTTCGCGATTCGCACCGTTGATCCAGTCACTGCGCGGAAAATCAAATCGGTGACATAGCTACCGGTTGGTTTCTCCCGGCTAGCAATGCTATTATGCATTTACTTTTAATCCTAGTGTTAGAGCTTATCATGAAGTGATAGCCATATGTAAGCAATCCCGACATTTGGTGACGGCATGTTATTTTGAGCAGATTGACCCAAATTCTCCAAACATTAATACAATTATTCAGTATACTTATAAGCATCACTAATACATCAAATTTTAAAGAACACCCGATCCCAAGTTAAGTTTTCAGGAGAACTATCAGATCCCTTTGAGATTAAAACAGGAGTAAGACAACGTGGCGGACTATCTCATATACATATATATATATATATATATATATATATATTGCTGAGGCCTTACGCCTCGTCGACAGCGGGGTCATTAGAGGCGGGATGGGATTGGGTCAAGGAACGGGAAGGAATTCGGCCATGACCTTTTGAAGGAAGCATCCCGGCATTCGCCTGGAGTGATTTGGGGAAACCATGGAAAACCCAAATCTGGATGCCCGGACGGGGATTCGAACCCGCGTCCTCCCGAATGCGAGGCCAGAACGTTAACCGTTCACCCACCACGCTCGGTCCCCTTATATTGTTCAACTGCGTCTTGGAAAAGGCCATCAGGGAATGGCGAAAAGTGATGCGTCAGTCTAACACCCTAAACGGACTTAAGTTAGGACACCAAAAGAATGGTTTGACATTTGAATGTCTCGTTTTTGCGGATGACATTGTGTTCTTTGCAAGAGATCTGGAGACTGCAATCAAACATATAGGAGTCTTGAAGGAAATAGCTGAGAAAGCAGGACTACAAATATCGTTTGAGAAAATGGAATACATGAACATAGACGCAAAAGACCAGACATGAACAATTAAGACTAAATATGGTGATATTAAAAGAACACAGAAGTTTAAATACCTTGGTGAAATTTTGTCTCTTAATGCTAATGAAAAGACTGCAGTTGAAGTTAGGGCGAGAAAGATGGTAACAGCTTTCAGGATTTGTCAAAAGACATACAAATTGAAATTACTCTTCCATCGGGCGAAATACATACAATCACTATAGTACGGTAGTAAGGCCAGATTGTTTATACGCAGCAGAAACACTACCCAGAAAGGGAATGACGGAAGTAGAAAGGAAACAAGAAAGTTTCTAAGGAAAATCTTGGGACCTAAAAAAGTGACAGGAAGCAAATTTAATTTCCGTTTGAGGTCGAACGAAGTTTGTATAGGTATCAAAGGAAAAGGAGATTAGCTTTCTATGGACACAACAAGCGAATGGAACCAGAAAGAATGGCAAAGAAAATACTCAACTTTCAAGATACCAGGAAGGCTCAAGTTACATGGGTAAGGAGGTCCATCAGGATCTGAAAAGATGTGGAATCAGCATGAAAGACAGGGAATTATTCAGAGGAAAAATTGAGGAAGTTAAGGACCTGACTGAAGAAAAACCAATCAGGAAAAGGAGGGCATTTTCAGAGGAAGAAAAAGCAAGAGTAAGCAACTGAATGAAAGGACGGCGACGGAGGAAGGAAATGAAGTTGCGTAGTCATAGTCCATAGATGGCTGAAACGAAAAGGAAAAAAATAAAATAAATGTTACAAAATTAAATATCAGTAATAATACTAGTGAATTAATAGTAAAAACGGTTAGGGGTTTAGTGATAATGTTACAAGTGCTCTTTCGTTTATTGGAATTTAGGTTTTCTTGTCGACGAGGTAGTTATAGGTAGGATCTGTAAGGAAATAAGATATGGCACTTGGAAGGATTCATAGTAGTATTAAACTGGAATAATTTTTGGAAGCCATTGAAAACCGAAATGTGGATGGCTTGACTATGGTATCTTCTAATATGTACCCTGCCCGAGCCTTTACTGCTTGCTCACCAGCTCGGGCCCTGGTGGTAGGCAGGACCTACAACCCCCGAGAGACAGAAGTGAAATTAGAGATAGCATGGCCGGCTTGTTATGTAGGTGTCTGTAATCAGTGTAAATGAGGCGAGGCATTTGGCTGGCTCGCATTGTGACCGACTGACCCTCGTCATCACGCAAGCGCGGCGACCGCCACGGGTCAGGTCGCAGCGCGCAGGCCTCACACCTGTCAAAGAGACGTCACCCACGCAATAAGGACAGGTCACGACCTCGGCACTCAATCAGCTTTAATATGAGAATCACCAGAAACAGTCCTGTAAAAGGGAGTTATCTCAACGCTCCTTAGTGGCATAGGCCATGACGCCGTGTCACCTTCAAACACACGGAATCGAAAGATACTAATAATTAAATAAACTGTGGCCGACACGAAGTTGATGGTTATTGAAAGAATTCATAATTAAAGGAAATCAATAAATATATATGGAGTAAAATAATTAAAAATATAAAGATTCGTTTAGAAAATAATAACTATTTTTCACTCATATTTAAACTCAATAATACTGTCACTGATTTAATATCTTTAATCACTTCAGACATTGTTATTTTGAAAACAAAAAGGGCGTAGAGAGCAGCGGCTTAACAGAGCGTGTGCATAAAATAACCACTTGCTTTGGCATCAGTACATTTCTAATCTCAAATGTACAAATAAAATAGAATGGTAATAATATATCTTATAATAAAATCCGGCTGCAAACCTGTGAAGATTTTTTGTCAATATAATAACAGATGATTTATTATCCTCTGGTTTGAATCGGTAGTTCGTGTCGTAAAACAAACGTTGTGCACGCATTTTAGACATATTGCTGTAGCCTTCACTTTGCTCAACTTTAATTTTTTGTTTCTTCTTGGCC
>JARYHS010008242.1:0-17000 GCA_031002005.1 Vandiemenella viatica
TGTCTTTGGCACTCATCAAACTTATTTGCATGTTCAGTTTCATGTTACAGTCTTTCAATACAGAAACAGATTCTTTGCATATCAAGCATATGGGCTTTGTTTTAAATTCTACAAAAAAAATTTGTTATTTGTCCACAAATCCCGAAAACTTCTCAGTTCATCTACAAATTTTCGCTTCTTTGATTCAACATCTTTACTAGTTGATGCCATTATTTAATTGAAGTAGAAAGAGAAATGAATTAAAGTCAAGTGCTAATATTTATCAGACACTACTAAAATCGCAACGCTTTAAACAAATAATAACGGGAACATATTCGGTAAAGATACAACAACACAAATATCACGTATTTTCAACAATAATAATAGTTACGTACACACGACTTACAGAAAACAGAAACTAGTTCTTAAAAGTCGACGCTACAAATACAACGGCACAGCAGGCACCAGGCACATGGAATGTAGACAATGCATTTCGAATCAAATACAACAATTAATGCAAAGAGCGTACTCCCATCTATGGGTGGAAACATTAACTGCTAGGAGATCAATCCCCGACGCAAGCGCTCCAAGAATCAGACAGGCGAACCGCTGAAAGTTACAGGAACATAAGCCGTGATAAGGCTGGGTTGTACTTCCTTCCATCCTCGCAAGATCAATCGAGCGATGATCTTGGTTGAATATCAGTTTAACTTAGTGTAGATATCACCATTGGAAGTCGTAGCTAACGTATGAAATGATACAGCTCCGCGGGCCACAAAATGACCTACGGCGGGCCATAAGGGGCCCGCGTTCGCCATCCCTGCTTTAGACTATCTGGCTAAACCAGGAGGATTTAAACCATTCACATTTGCAGTCTTGTATTCACTGTGATGTTCCCACAGCTTGTATTTTCCCACATTCTCATATCTTGTTTGAATTACATTCATCGTTAGGGAACGCGAATAATGAAAGTGGTTATTTGTGTGATCACAAAGATTGTCCACCGAAGAAAGTAAAATAATTTCATCGGCTGCCTGATTTTTTAAAAAAAAAAAAAAAAAAAGAGAACCGTTTAAAATAAAACTCCATATTTGTAAGTATGTAGCCTATATTTGTTTAAGCGTACACTTTATAATAATCATCTACTAATTTTTACTTTAAATTCTTTCCGGTAAGTTCTTCATCACTTCTCTTGGCAATTTATTCCAGTCCCTCACTCCCTTCTCTACAAATGAAAATTTTCCCACATCCTTAAGCCTGAAATCAAGTGCCAGCTTGTGGTCATGGTCAACCATACCCTTCCAAGTGCCTCTCTTAATTTTCCCACCAATTTCTTTCCATACTTCATCACCAGTATAGTCTTTGCACACTCCCATGACTCTTTTCACCTTCCTTCTATCTTCCGATGAATCCCACTCCAGCTCCTTTATCATATTAGTTAACGATTATGTTCTGCAGTAATTTCCAGAGACAAATCTGGCAGCCCTCCTCTGCACCCCCTCCAACTCCTGTATTTGATACCAAACTACACCACCACATTCCAGCAGTGGTCTTGCCAAAGTTTTATACCCCAATTCCCTTACTTCTCTAGTGCATACCCTCATCATTCTTTCCAACAGGTGAAGGATTTAGAACCCTTTCCCTAAGACCTGTCCAATGTGTCCTGGCCAGTTAACTTTCCTATCAAATGTAATGCCAAGGTATTTACATTTCGAGTCTTCAATAAGTAGTTCCTTCCCCACTTTATAATCGTAATCAACATCTAGTTTTTTTTATCTGTGTACCTAATAAGCTGACTTTTCTTTGCATTTATCTTCATCCCATGTTGACTCACCCAGCTAGTTATCCTATCTAGATCACCCTGCAGCTGTTTACAGTCTTCTATTGTTTTGATCCTTATATATAACATAATGTAATCTGCAAACAATCTAACTTCTGACAGTAAAAAATAAACACAATCATTCATTAGAATAACGAATAACAACGGTCCCAATACACTACCCTGTGGGACTCCCATTTTCACTTCTTTCTACCTTTTAAGAATTCTTTCAGAAAGAAAATCACCTTTTTACCAGCTCCAATAGTTTTTACCTTATTTAGCATAATTTTATGGCTCACTCTGTCAAAGGCCATTGAAAGATCTAGTGCTACACTATCAACTTGACCTCCCCTGTCCATTTCATCAGAAATATCTTGCATATATCCTACTAACTGAAATTCACACTTCCTTTCCTCACGGACACCTATAATATGGTTGCACATTAATCTCACCATGAATTTACCTACCACTGATGTCAATCTGATTGGCCTATTGTTTTCAACCCTGTCTGTCACCCCTCCTTTATGGACCAGTACTACTATCACACTTTTCCAGTAGTCTGGTAAACAAGTATCCAGACTCAAATAATGTTTCAAGGTAAGGTACAATGTCCCATCCTACTATCTTTAAGACATCTGTAGTAATATTATCAACACCAGCCCCTTTATGTATTTTTAGATTCCTTCATGATATCTTCATATTTAATTTCAAATTTTCTAATCTGCTCCCCTCCAACTGTGTGGATAGGGCCGGCGCTAGGAATTTCGGGCCCGGGGTAAAATGGGCGACCTTTTTTTTTTTTTTAGCTCTACAAACCCGGGCGACAATGGGCGGATTCTAGGCTTTAGGCTTTAGGCTTCGCGGCCTTAGGGCCCCTACAGTCGGTGATCGGAGCCCCCCATCGGCCGGCGGGCCCGGGTACTTTTGACCCGCTAACGCCGGCCCTGGTGCGGATAGGCTTGTTTCCAGATGTAACCCATGAATTATTGTCCCTAATGGATTCTTTGAATCAGTTACTCAATAACTCAGCCTTTTTTAAAATCCTCCATTACTTCTTCTCCATCCTTATCTACAATTGTCTGAATACCCTCTCTTCTCCTCAGTTTCCTTATATAGTTATAGAAATTTCTAGATGCATCAGTCAGAGGTCCCCCTGAACCAATAATATCCTTCATAAACTCATCCTTAGCCAGTTTCATTGACATTATTAATTCCTTTGTTAGTTGTTTCATGACCTCCCTACTGCCTTGTTTCTTAACTCTGTTATGTTCTCGTCTCACCAATCTCTTTATCTTCCTCACCTCCCTGTTATAGTATGAAGCTTCTGTACTTCTCTTTATTCTCTGTTTTGGAATAAACATTTTCTCAGCCGTTCTTATCATTTCCTTGAACTCTTCCCACTTTGTCTCCACTGAACTTGTGTCATTCTTCCATTTAATAAAATTAACCCTGAAATATCTTTTCAGTTCCAAGATTTGTGCCTTTTTATAATTGTATCTATTTCCCCCTTCAATTCTAGCCACTGGTTTACTGGATCCCCTTATATCCATCACACCTACATTATGATCATTTATTCCATTGGTTACTTGACACCCGATTAGGTTATCATCCGGCTTTATTAGGAAAATATCCAATATGTTTTGTCCCCTTGTTTTCTGCTTGACCACCTGTATAAAGCATCCTTCCCTTACTAAGGTATTTACAAATCTCTGTTCTTTAGTGTTATTAATCTTAGTTCCTATCCAGTTGACACCTGGTAGGTTCAAATCCCCACCAATGATGACCATTCTATGCTCACTTCTGAACTCTGAATATGAATTTAGTTTCTCCCCAAGATGCTCATCTTTATCATTAATTTTTCCATTATGGTAAGTAGGCAACACCCTGACTTTTTATTTTTTATTTCCCCAGAAGTCTACCCCAAGTAGCTCATGGTCATGATCTCTAAACACCAGTGAACTGTAGTAGTCTTTGCTAAACATTATGAATACCCCTCACCCAGTTGCTCCTCCGTCTCTGCAACCATTGGGAAAAACCTCACTGTGTAGTACTCGTTCTTTTAACCATGACTCTACCCCTATAACTACTTGAGGTTGATGTATCTAAATTAAGTTTGCAAATTCCATGACTTTATTCATTATACTTCTACAGTTGGTACTACTTTTAAAAAGAAGTATAAACATGAAGTATATAATTAACTCTAATAGGCAGTTACATATCTGGAATACAAGGTCAGAGGAATAAATGAACATCTTGTAATTATTACCACATTAATAAGAAAAAAATGAAATTTTTAGCATGGAAAAAGTAGAACCAGTACCTAAATTCAGATATATGCAAACTGGCATTATACATTGTATTATTTAAACAGCAATAAAGTGATGAATTATAGAAAAATTCAGATTTTTTTCTTACGGGAATAAAAGTTTTTCACTACCATATATCACTCAGTTTTAATGTCAACCTTTGAACTGTAATTCAGTCTTCTAGATACTTTTGTACTCTTTTCTTTAGTTTTATCAAGCAATATGAGTTCACTGAAGCACTTAACGTTACCAATTCATTGGTTTGAATTTGATATTACAATAAAGTCATTTCCACACTTGTGAATAACTAATTCTGAAAAGTATATAATTAAAATATTAGTTTAAAATTATGACAAAATGAGTAGGCCACTGTGATGATTACTGTATAAACATAAAAAATGATGTTAGTGATTGTTTTTACAGTTTGATTAAGCACCCTAATAATTTCCTGAGAAAGAAATCTCTTCTGAGAATTCCTTCAGGTTGGTCATATACTCAGTTTCAAGTTGAATGTGTGGCACCAACAGGAAACATTAGAATATCATGGATCTGGAAAAGAAAGAAAAATTATTCTTTTCTATTGATCCAAATTGTTTCTTCACAATATAAGTTTGAGTTTCAAATTAGATTCTTCATTTGCATTGGTCATTTTATAATGAAAAAGTAAGATGAACCAGAATAAAAAAGTTTTCCTCAAAACAACTGAGCTGTCAATAGCAAGGATTCTATCTAGTTAGCCATTCCAGTTTAAATTGTAATAATGTTTGGCAGAATTCAAATTGTTGGTTTATTTTGTTATGCAAAAGAAACTGCTGTGTAATTGTAAGTTACCTGTACATGAGGAGGTTGTGATAGCATGAATACAACTGTTTCTGCAACATCCTTTGGCTCCAGATGAGGGATTTTATCAAAAATGTCTAGAGAGAATCCTGGAAAGTGTGACCCCAGAGGTGTTCTTGTGACTCCTGGTGACACCGCCTAGAATGTAGCAATAATATAATCAAACACATTTGATGTTGTCAGGAAGGTTAAAGTTGAAAAATTTTCATCATGTTTTCATTTATCCATACTATCATTAAAACAAGCAATGATACTGAAAAATATCCATCATTTGCCATAGATGAAGGCAGGAGGTACAGGACAAACAAAACAATCATGAACACACTTTACAATATTTTAGTAAAACAATCTTAATCATGTAAAAGGTGAGACATATGGCAATGGAAAATATTTGTACACATCCAGACCTACTACCCTTGTTTTCATTGCCTAATAGCAATTTTCATTTCCCTACCATTATTTTCAGTACCTTCAAACTAAAAGATCACATCTGCCCCCCCCCCCTCAAACCCCCTTCTAATTAGTGCAGGTCCCCACTCTTAGTAAATCTTAAATTTTGTCGATTGCAATAACCCTACCCAACAACTGTTCCTTTTATGAATTTTCATTTTCAGGGTGTTCTGGTATTAAGTTGTTCATCATTCCCTTGGTAATTTCTTCCAGTACTTGCCACGATTACCCACCTAAAGAAATTCCGTTCCCTTATACCTGAAACCTAGTATCAGCTAATGGTCATGGTCATGGTCATTTTGTCCTTTGTATGTACAGTTCCAAATTCTTCTATCAATATCTTTCCTAGCTTCATCATCAATATACAGCCAAAAATTTCCGATATTTTCTTCACTCGTCTATTACCTTCAAATGAGTAGGTATTATATCAGTTACCAGTTGTTTTGGGTGATAATTTCCAAAAACAATTCTATTTGCCTTCCTTTGCACTCACTCTAAATCCTGTATTTGATACCCAAAATGTGGGTCCCTTACTATACCACCACATTGAAGCAATAGTCTGACCAAAGTTTTGTAACCCAATTCCCGCATTTTTCTGGTACATTCCTTCATGACCCTCTCTGATAAATAAAGAATTTTGACACCTCCCCCTATCAGCTGCCAAATATGTCCTGTACAGCTGAGTGTATTATCAAATGTAGTTGCCAAGATATTTGTAACTAACATCTTCAACAACCAAATCCTGTCCCACCCTATAACCATACAGAACCTTTATTTATTTATATATATAGTTAATCAGCTGACACTTCTTGGAAATTATCTTCACTCCATATTTATCTGACAAAGTTAAGAGTGTTTTATTTGCAGATGACACTAACCTGACTGTGAGAAAAACACCAAACAGCAATCTAGAATTTAACGTAAATGAAGTACTTAGTGAAGTAGCAAATTGGTTTAAGGCAAATTCATCAAAATTAAATTTTGAAAAAAAAAACAACAACATTGTATTAGGTTTAAAACAAAAAATTATGCACAGCCAGATTTACAAGTAAGCTATAAAAATAACATGATATTAGAAGCAAAGAGTATAAAATTCCTTGGCATTAAAATAGATGAGAAACTCTGTTGGCATGAACATATCACTTCACTACTGATGAAGTTATGCAGTGCCACCTTTGCAATACGAACACTTTCTCTAACAGCAGATCTAGAATTAACGAAGCAGGTGTACTCCTCATATTTCCATTCAGTGATGTCATGTGGTATAATTTTTTGGGGAAACTCTTCACAAAGTAAAATTTTTTTCATAGCTCAGAAAACAGCTATTAGGATGTTGTGTAGGGTAAAACCAAGAACTTCTTGCAGAGAACTTTTTAAAAAACTTAATATTCTTACAATAACTTCTCAGTATATATATTTTCTCACGTGCTTTGTCATAGATCATTTTAACCTGTTTACTTCTAGTTCACAGGTACACAATTTCAATAAAAGAAACAGAAATAACTTGCACTAAACACAAACATCTCTGTCAGTAGTACAAGAGGAGTTAATTATTCTGGTATACATCTGTTTAATAAACTTCCGAAGAGTATAAAACAGTTTACAGAAAATAAATATATATTTAAAGGAAAACTGAGAGATTAACTTATTGGCAACTCCTTCTACTCCATTCAAGAATTTGAACAAATTAATTAATTGTATTCAATATGACTTTTGCAAAATTCAGTTGTAAAAATTAATGTTTATTGTTATTCTCTTTATTTGTCTTTGGAACATATAATTGTTTTTACTATAATTACGGCTCATATTGTATGTATGTGTATTAACCATGACATGTTTCACATCCCAGAGGTCCTTCCTCAGCAGGGATCCATGAAACAAGATTGAAAAATAAATAAATATTAAGTTAGTTAATCCGTCTCTTTGCCGCAAAACATTCCCTGCTGTGTAACATTGAATCAGCAAACAACTTAACTTCTGACTGTAAATCAACAATACAATCATTCGTCAAAATAATGCACAACAAGGATCCCAATACACTAATCTGTGGTATTCCAGTTTTCATTTCCACCTCCATTGATACTACATTTCCTATCCTAAATCTTTAATTTCTACCTTTTAAGAAATCCTCTACCCAACAAGTCGCTTTTTCATAACGTCAATAGTTTTTACCTTATTTACCACCATTTTATGGCTCACTCTGTCAAGTGCTTTGGAGAGATTTAATGCTACGCTACCAACTTGACCATGTAAAGTAACACAATATTCACTGACTTACACCAACACGAATTTTGCTCTTCTTTGCAACCAGATCTTTCCTCAACCCCTCCAAGAGAGTCCTCACAGCTACCTTACTGGCAGCATACATTGCACTATCACTGTCAAAAGGTGGCAAGTGTGCTGTTTCACTGTTGAAAAAAAAAACATTAACAAAAATTATAAAATTATCAAAAAATGTTTTTTGGATAACTGTTTCAGATCAAATTGATTATTGTTTGCTTCAAGACATATAAATTATACCAAGGATACATAAAATATGGAAAGTTTCATAACAAAAATAGAAAATAGGTGTTAGAATGAAGATGAAATACTGTAAATTTCCATTTGTTCAATAAAAACAATTTAAAGGTGGTCTCACATCCCTTCTTTTAATATAACTTTATCAGATTTTGATTAAAATGGATTTTGCAAATACAAACATTTTCCATTAGAGTTGAGACTTACCATGTAAGTGTTGTCATTTGAAGGAATGCTATAAGTAATAAACTGCACTGTGTTCAACAAATGTTCAATAATTTGGCAAAGATGCAAAGAAGTAGATGTATAAAATAATGGTGTATCGATGGTTGTATCTGCTTTTCAAATTACAATGGGATTAATGGAGAAAGTATCTACCGTTTTTCACTATTGCAATGGGTTAGACCAGTGGTAGTCAACCTGGTACTTACTGCCCACTAACGGGCATGCCAGCTTTCATGGCGTGTGGTAGGGGGTTTTATCTGATACTGGAGCACATGTGCAATTTTTTTTTTTTAATTTGGTTAACTATTTATAGTAAGGAGGTTTAATCAGTACCGGATTAACCATGTAGCAGGAGGTAGCAAATGCTACGGGCCTCGCTAGTGTTGCAAACTGAAAAAAAACAAAATGTTTTTTTTCAACTTTTTGAAAAAAAACATGAAAAAAAACCTAGCACCCGTGTTTTTTTTCTAAATTTTGTTTTTTTTCAGAAAATAATATATTTCATAAATTATAGTTTTATTTAAGGAACTTCCATTTTACAAGTGTGTTTTAAGTCTTACTGAATCATATAATGTCTAACATAATGATTCATAAGTGTATCTATATAGGTAACATAATTTTATTCATCCTCTATGTCAGTACCACATTCACTAGTATCAGTAATACCAACACTAGTTCGGTCGGTGTCGGAATTTTCTGTCTCTTCTTCTGTCTCCTCTAACTTCAGAAATAGTTAAATTTTCTTTTACTGGTTGTTCTTATATTGTACGCAAAAGATTTTCAGATTGAAATTTTAAATTGTGAGCAAAGTACACACTGTGCATAAAGACTGCGCCAATAGTTCTGTATTACGGTCTTTTAAGTTTGAATTAAAATCGATTATCATACAAAATAGGAGCTTTATTTCCTTTCAATCGTTTGTTTACACCAACGGTTGCAAGGAAACGATTCATAATTAGGGACCGTGCACAAATTACGTGGCTCGGTCCAGAGGGAGGAGGGGTTAGCTGGAAGGCTACTCTGGGCTACGTAAGGAGAGGGGGGGGGGGTTCCGAGACAGGCCACGTAACTTTCCTTTCGTAACATTTTTCACAGTTAAAATGAGGAACTGATCTCACAACAGCATGTGAGTATTTATTTCCCTCAGTTAATTAAACCCGTATGTAATTTACAATAGTCTGACAAGAGAAAATAGTACAAAATGTCTTCTGGAATCAAAACGGAAGAAAGCTATATGCTTCGTGAACGGGGGGGGGGGGGGGGAGGCAAAAGCCACGTAGGGCTACGTGGGGGTTCACAGGAGGCCAAAATGAAGCTATGTGGTTTATGCACGCTCCCTTACTGACAATTTAATGAGTCAGTACCACTATACTCTGAGAGTTAACAAGTATACGAATATAAGGAAAGTCCAATAAGGCAAAAAACCGTGGATAAATTTTAAATTCCTAATTTTTTCAAAGATCTATAGTTAATTTTTTAGGGCTGGCAGCACTATTTCAAATAGCAAGTATCAATCCAAACAATGGGGAATGGGGATTCCTTCTCGCGCAACCTAGTCTCTTCGGGAAATCCCCGTTCTTAAAGAAAATTTCAGTCAATTTAGTCAATATTTCAATTTTTTTTTCCTACTGAACCAGAAAAATATAGTAGATTTTAAACTAAGATAAGTACTTAGAATAAACTCTAAAACAGTCATTTTAAACGATAACTGCCTTACAAATTTGAGATTTAGTAGTTGTGAAAAAAAAACGTGTTCCTGAAAAAAAACATGTTTTTTTTCAAAGTTTTTTTTCATGTTTTTTTTCAAGCCAGAAAAAAAACCGTTTTTTTACAACACTAGGCCTCGCGCCTTCTAGAGGGCCTCGCGCCTCCTAGGGGGGGGCCCGCACCACTACAATTTTCCCCCGGACGGCAAAAATCAAAGGCCTCTTCTTCTCATTTGCTATGAGCCTCGCGCTGTCTTAATCCGGCCCTGGGTCTAATGATGTCAACTTGTAGCTTCAAGGACCTAATAAAACTTTTATAGGTTGGTTAAGTATTGTGTTATTATTTATTGAGAAACTTGAACTATTTTGGAATAATCTATTGAAAAGAGAATTTCATCAATATCCTGAATCATCATCTATAAAAGATAATATAACTGAAGAGAACTGACAGATTCAGAGGCCACAGCAGCAAACTTAAATTGGACATGGAACAACGATTTGAAGGAATTGACGTTGGTCGAGCAGCAGTGACTTCGGCGCGTTCGTTTTGTTGTTCGTTACGGCCCAGCCAGGGGCGGCCCTAGCAAATTTTTCAGGTGGTGCGAGATTTCATTGTGGCGCCCGAAATGTGCAATCACTTATTCATGATTAAGGTGTCCATATAGATAGATTGAAGATAACATACAGTTTTTACATCCTACTACTATCATAAATGTAAAAGTTTGTTTGCCTGGATGTTTTTACTGTTGCACGTCGAAATGACTGAACTGCTTAGGATAAATTTGGAATTAATGTATTGGCCATCTACTTTTATCCCAAATAGCAGTTCCCGTGCGATTTGGATGCGAAGTATGTATATGAATGATTTATGAATTCCACTCGAGCAAAGCCGAGGGCAAAGTTTTTATATATGATAATAACTCAAACCTCGGAAAGATTAGTATAGGATAGCAGCGGTATGAATGAGAAACAACAGTAAAAAAGGAATACTATATGTTTGAAAAGGTTTATTTAAGCTACTGTGGCGAACACAATGCTCACTTCAGGTACACGTCAAATTCACAGTTTTTAATATTTTTTAAAATACATAAGATAGAAAATATATGAAAATAAAAATTCCCACTTTTAATACCGAAAAATAAACTTTACCAAAATTTCGTCAGAACCCTCGCAGACTAATTCTTAAACAGGTTAAATGCATGTATTTTTTTCCCAATGTGAAACTATTTTCAATAAGTATTTTTCATAGTTTTTTCCCCACTCTGAAGCTAATCATGGCTTCGTCCTTGGAAACTTGTGCAAACAGAGTGACCAACGCATTCTCAATTGTATCGATCATATACTAAAACTCGTTCATTGTAAACATTCTTCGGGATCTGTCGCTATCTCATTTACGGCTCATACTCAAAAGAATCTTAACTTTCTTCGGCATCTGACTGGGTTAATAATAGGAAATGTTCCAGTCTGAGAATCAATTTCTCTAGCTGTCTGTTATCAGAACCGGTACTCTTTTTCAAATCCGAGCTGTTTTTCAATACCTGTGAAGAGTTTCATAAATCCACTTTCAGTCTGCAGTAGTCTTTGCTTACAATGTTTACTTGATACAATGTATTATACCAAGTCACCACTATCATTATGAACTCAAATTGTTCCATGATCTGGCTAAGTGACAAGGCTTGTGCAACTGCAAATGCAACTGAATAATTCGTTTCAGAAGGAATTCAAGAACTGAAGAGTAAACGAATTCTAGCGATGCTAGAAACTCTATTCTTGAAACGAGTTTCACAAATTTTTTGGCGATAGTCCTTCTAAGTGCTTGAATACCATTGTTGATCGAGAATGAAAAACAAATATTCTTCAAAGAAATCCGGACAAGGAAACCGATTTAACTGATGTTTAGGCGGCACTTGCTATTACCAAATTTAATGACAGTTACATGGATTAAGAAAAGCTCAAAGATACTGGTTCAGAAATTTGCTTTGGACACATTTGTTCCTCCTGCCATGTCATATCCAAATCGAACTATTGCAAAGTATGAATGATAAACAGGGCAGCGAGTCCCATGGAGGAATTCCGATGGCGAGTCCAACTCCCAGGTCCCAAAGTGTCACTTTCGGGATTTTAAGCACAGCGAAATACTCATTGCACTTAGACTTCATCTTCATTAGTGTCAACAAAATCAGTGTCAAAGATAATTGTTCGAAGTGACTTACCTCAGGAGTTCAATTCAGTATGATGGAAAAATATTTAGATGACTCAACCATAGTCAAAATTTTATTACGAACTTCACTTGTTTTGAATTACATTTGCCAATACAATAAGACATTAGTCTCGTTATTAGCAATACGGCGGAGATGCTCAATCATCATCAGGATCATATTTTCCTAGCAGTTGCAATATACCAAGGACGTTATCATCATTAGAAGTATTTAGTATTTCAGATCCAAAGCTTCCTCTGAACAAGACATCATTCATTAGAGGATAACAACCCACTGTGATTTTTGGTGTTCAGTCTGTATTTACAAATGCTTGTCTAGTACATTGAAGTTACTTAATGGAATCAAAGCTTCTATTCAACTGAGCATGGTGTGATTGTGATCTGAGGAAGTTCCGTTAGTTTTGAGACGCTCTGTTTAGTAACTCCAGTCATTGAATCCCTCTTTTCCCAAATAAAAAAGAGACCTTCTGTCGAATAAACAACATATAAACACTATACTTTATTTGCAGATTTAGAGTAAATAAGCTATCTACTATTATAAGATTCTCCATTTGGTGTTACACTTTGAAAAAACGTATTTGAAAAATGATGTCCATGATTTTTTTTCTTGGATTTTTTCGTTGCTCGAATAATTATTTCATCTCTGCCAGCAGAATCAATAAGCGACAATTTGAAAATAACGTCATAATTTGTACTTTGAAAAGGCGACGATGGTGGTATGTCTTGTATACCCATTTGTAATCTTTTGAACAGCGGACGATGTTGCAGCTTAGATAAATCTTCTCGCACATGCTGCTCTTTACCATGAGCCTCGTCTGAATAACTTCCATTAAAAGTTTTCATCCGTGTCGTGTTGAACTAGTTCTGGTGACGATTCAGATGACTTCTAAAAAAAAAAAAAAAAAAATTGCTAGCAATTTTGAAGTCTTCTGAGTTTCGTCTTGCTTTTGTTTTCTATTTAAGTATTGTGCGCCAAACATTTATTTATTTTATTTATTTATTTATTTATTTATTTTAGCGACATGTTCTGTCTTTAAAGACAGGCAAGCTTTGTAAATATTTACGATACCAACGTTAGTTGCAATCACCGAGGATCTAATATGGTGAAAGAGATAAATAGGTTGAATCTCGCGCCATGCATGAACTTCAAGACTACAGCCGAAACGACAGGAAACAGGTGCGGGAGGCGCGACGCTGCATCGGAGGGTGCTAACTTTGGAACGAGTTGTGATTTTCATGATTGGAGTAACTCGAACTGACTCGAGTAACAACTCGAATTGACTGTATTCTATGATGGAATTAAGTTAAAACTCTTACTTTTATAAACTCTTCTGGATGGTGTGTGTTAAAATAATATATGAACAGCAAGCTGCGTTATTATAGAAGTTATTTTTCATTTTTTGCACAAACGATCTCTCGCTGCATTTTCGGCGCCCCCCATATGACGGCGCCCGGTGCGGTCGCACCGCTCGCACCGCCCTAGGGCCGCCACTGTGCCCAGCGAGTCGTTTGGAGCCATGTTATGGTGATCTCTTCTCGTCGGACAGCCATTGTAGCTTGCAGAATAAGATCCCGCACTATTGGCACTAGTTGGCGTCGATTGCCGTGAACGGCTGCACTTTTCTATGCTGTATCCGCCTTCATAATTGACGCAACTCTCAGCTCCCGTGCAATATCACGCCTGGCGTTTGAGATTTTGGTGACGGAAGCATTGTTGGAGCGATTTCAGTGACTTCTTCTTCTTCCATCCCGCACTTTTCTACTGAGTAGTGTCTTGACTTTCAGCGCCTTGTAGGTCAGTAGCTCTGCCGTTAATGCAAACAGCGGCAGGGGCTGCTCCCTTCCGGTTAACGTCACATGTAGTGGCCCCATACCCCATAAAGACAAGGACGACGTCCTCCTCCGCGGACTTCCAAGTGTTGAGGTCTTCCTGGCTGCAATACACTGCATCAGATGTTTTAGTCCTCGATGTGTTGTTTGATGTACTAGAGGTCTTATGGACTAGAGCAGCCCACAAGATATGCATCCTTTCCTGATCCGGCAAACACAGGCAATAAGCCTACTTGACGTAACTTTTCTGCCAGAGTGCGATAGGAATGTTGTTCCCCACCTCTTCTATCTGGCTCTGTCGTTCGCGTTTGCCGTAGCTTAATATCGTGTCCGTCAAGTAGGCCATTATGAAGGCCGTTCAGTTTCACGCTCTTTGAGAGCGCCTCTTCACATCGTTCCAACTATCTGCTGGGTGTCAGAAACATAAAATCACGATGGTCCAACCTTGAATCAAACCCAGTATTTCCAAATTCGAGGCTAAAGCATTGTTACACAGTTAATACAGTTAGCAGTACTAATCTGGCTAGATAATATTCTATACTAAAGATATACATAAGCACTTTTTTTCCTTACTAAAGATCTAGAGCTATGACATAATGCTGTTGATATAAGGTCCTTAAAACACATAGTTTAAGGATACTTATATGATTTTAATTTAGATGTGTCTTTTACCTGCAGATATGTATAATGAAACCATCATCAACTCCCCTTTGCTGCATGTTCTGGACAGCCTCCCGTGTGCAGATGCTAAGCCCAAGTACGTTCACATCCAGGATAAGCTTCCAAGTGGTTGTTGGTGTCGCTGAGGGAACGAAAGTTCAGTTAGAAAAAAATTATTTTTTCCCGTCTTATTGGTTGCTAGACTCCTGAGCTGACTTCGTTATCTTAACATACCAATTACAACCAACCTTCTCAAACAACTGCCTCTTATCTTCCTCTATTTGTCCTCGCCTGCTGTACAAAGTACGGCCAATAGAAAAAACTGTTATTTCGGGAGAAAATTGGTTAACGCACTCCTTAGGCATTGATGTTCAGGAGAAAGTGTAGGCAAAGCCGACGAAACAGGTAGGACAGAAATAATGCAATGCAAATCGTCTGGTTGTGTGCGGTTTTAGCCGATAAGTAGCAGCCATCATTACCGTGAATGTGCTCTTCCGCATGCAGTACAAATGTTATTTTCAAGGAGCTGGATTAGCGGAGGGTGTGGTTAGGTTGAAATGCAGCCTGGACCTAAATGAAGACTAATATTCCATGGTGTATAGTGGATTTTGAGTGAAGAAGGTTGCTGCCAAGCAGAATTCTGATTACAATGACGTCAGAGACAGCTTGAGACATCTATTGCCGCAAATTCAGTAATATACTGTCTCTGGTAAAATGCGTAACCATAGTCTTATGTTTCTAGGGAATACCAAAAATAAACTCTCAAAAGCCGACACTGTTTTCCATATTGTGGGGGATAGCAATGATATAAAATAGAGAAATGTCTATAGGGCAAAACAAAATGAGGACTACGTGGGACCTCTGGTACTGATGGTAATTGTGAAGGACGTACAAGGAATCTGAGTTGGTGGTCTATATGAAAGATATTTCGGATGAAATGGACAAAGGAGGCAAAGTTTATAGTGTAGTACTAGATCTTTCAAAGGAATTTGACAGAGTCATCCATAAAATAGTGTTAAATAAGGTGAAAACCAATGTAGTGGATGAGAAAGTTACTGCAGTAGAAGAATATCTTTGCAGTCCCAAATAATATTCCAGTGATAATCAGCCAACATGGCAGACATCCACTTTCCTCTGTACCGCTGTTCTAAAGTCAAGATGTCCTTAGGGAACAAGTTCATCAGATACGTCGCTGAAGCAATACATATGGGAGTGCAGAAAATGCACCTTCAGCGATATATTGCATCCCAGTTTCTTGTGTGTAGTAATCATCTCATTTACCAAATCTTTATAGTTATAGGCAGAAGATAGAAGAGCGTGGAGAGCAGCCAAGTGAAAACCTGCCCGAGGGTAGAAAACTGTTATGAGTTCTTAATATTCCCGGCAAATAATTACTGACATTCCTGAAACATATCCATCTTCATTTTTCTTCTGCCGTCAGGGTTTCTTAAAAATATGGATCTCTTTGAATTTGTCTATTCTGGGAGCTAATAAGCACTCCTTTCTTTATTTTTCAAGAAATTTGTTAAGAAGTACATAAATCCTTCATTACTTCACTAAGCTCATCTCACGAGTTACCAGTTTCTTTTGCTGACAATTTTTTACTTCCAGTTTCCATTTTCGACAAAGCAATTCCATTTTCTAGGCTATCCCACGTACATATGAAACACTCATATTTGATTTAGCCTTGTTATATACCCAATATTATGATAATTATTTTGAGGTTACCACATCTTCCAATTATGTTCATTGTACTTACACGTGAGCATATATTCCATAATATATGCTTTAGTCATAATAGCACATCCAACTGAAACGGAAGAAATTATGTTCCGACTGTGGAGCAGAACTGCCTTGGAACTAGTTTTGGATGTATCTATAAAAAGTTTCCATGCCTCTGTGATCAGCCTAGCACAAACTCAATTATTAATCTGTATTAATTATTTGTACATTACGAATTGTAGTAGAAGTATATAAAAATGTACCAAATTTTGCATATTAAAACAAGTGAAATGCTACCAATTGTAAATATCCCTTTGTATAGAAAAAAAATATCTGGAAGTTAAACTATATTTTTTTGATAAGTAAAAATACTGTGCCTGATGGGTAATTTCTGATTTAAGATTTCAATTTCCCATGCAAAGGTGTTATGGAAAAACATATTTCCATATCAGAAAATTTTTCTTTGTAGAATAGTGTAACAGCATACAGGTGTGATAGTCATATTAGACTTTCCATTGTTTAGACAAAGTATATGGTTATTTCATCAATAGAATGGGTTTGTAATGGTCAACCAACATCTGTGATGAGAAAGCGCTACCTGTTTACTGCTGCCCTGCCGGTCAGCGGAATGTGCGTTGAACCCGCCAAATCTGTGCTCTCTGTCGTAATACCGAACTGACTTTGGCACAGAAAAACCAATAACTTCTCTTAAAATAGGGCAACGTTAG
>JARYHS010008243.1:0-28823 GCA_031002005.1 Vandiemenella viatica
TTAACCACTGAGTTACAAGATCGCTCTATTACTGATGATAATAGAGCGAAAATGAATGCATAATGTTATGGCGCAAAGTTATTAAGTCATAATAAATTCGTAATAAGTTAAAAAAAATGGTCATAAATCAATTTATTTTCCGTTTGGATTGTCCCGGCTTATCAATGAATTGTGACTCATTCATCCATTGCATCAGGAACACTTCCTCTCCTTCATCTGCTTGATTTCAGGAACGTTTTCACGAGACAGACCAGAACAGTTTTTGCAAGCAGCTGAACAGTGCAGTCCTGATTAGCGACAGCTGCATGGTGGAGTACAATATTTCTTGCAAGAATATAATACAACTTTCGGAGTAAACTCAGGTGCAGCGTTTTTTATTATTATTTTATTCTTATGGCTTTACGCCTCGTCGACGTCGAAGTCATTAGACGCACGATGGGACTAGGGACAAAGAACGGGAAGGATTTCGGCCATGGCCTTTTCAAGGAAGTATCCCGCATTCTGCTGGAGTGATTTGGGGAAACCATGGAAAACCCAAATCTGGATGCCCAGACGGGGATTCGAACAGGCGCACAGTGGGGCGAAACCTCAAAAAGCTGGTCAAAATATGAAAACGTTATCCAACTTTAATGAAACTTTGTACGAAATCGGTTTTGAGCACGCTGATTACAATTCCAATGTCAAAATTACAAAAAATAAAAATAAAAAATGGAGGATCCAATATGGCGGATTAAAAATGGTCTAAAAATGATTCAGTTGTCATACAAATTTTTGTACAGGGTATCATGAGCTCGATGATACCGATTCCAGTGTCAACAATGCAAAAAAGAACAAATTGCAGAATAAAAATTAAAATATTTTAGAATTTAAATAGGTCACAAAAATTGAAAAATGTTTCTCAATTATTATAAACTTTGTGGATAAAAATGTGGTGTCCTACACATATGAGAAACAAACTATGAAGATAGGAAACAACCTACAAGATAGGGAAGTAAATAACTCATGAAGCACATTTTTTACTTCAAATTATAAAATTCAATTATATTAAACAATAAAACTTTGGAATACATTAAATGTATTCACTGAAGTTAACAGTATTACTCAAATTCCGAATCATCTGTGTCGTAATCGGTCGATTCAGCAGAAGAGATCTGAATCTCAGTTTCTTTCGGTGGTACCAGAAGTGCTCTTGCTTCCAGATAATGATTTCAGTGTTTTCGATGACAATTTTCGTAAGCTCGAAATAAGCGGATCTGATGAGATGAGTAGCCTTAGTAAAACATCTTCCATTGTTTTATTCCTTCTGCATTTCCGCGCGAAGTCTTATCTGTATTGTTTTATTAATTTTTGAAGGATTCTTGTGTATCTTCTGACATTTGACCAATAGGCTATTTGACAATATTAAAAAAATATTATAAATTGAACTCATTCTCATATATTAATGCTTCAGGAAGCTAATTTTATCAATTTTGAAAAGAAAAGTGGATTATTTTTAATAAAAAAGCGAAATAAAAATTATACTTTTCTTACCTCTGTCACGTGACAGAAAACGCTCTAGGATTGGTGGTCGCTTGAGTGACGTAACACGTCTGTAAACGCGGCGGCTAGGAATGGAGCGTTTCATATTATCCAAGTTTTCTACTATTTTTATTGTTTTATTGTTTGTTGTTGGTCATTTTTGTTATCAATGAAATTTCATTTTGAATACAAAATCGAGAACATTATGTAAAAGCGGAAAAATAACGAAAATAGACGCCTTATTTGTGGGGCTGGCTATAGAAAAAAAAACCTGACTTTCATTCTACTGAGCTTAAAAATGTAACAGCTTCTATTTGAGACTCATTTATATTTAAATTGAAAGTAAGAGATTATTTTGCGTTAGCAAACCATACGTCGAAAAATCTGTACGCGAAATTTGTGCAGTCATGCTGAAAATAAAGAAAAGTTGTATGGATGTCGCAAATATGCTCAAACAAATTAAGGTATTTCTTGTAGCTAATAAGCAGCTCTTTCAAATAAATATAGTAAGAGATCGGTATAATGAACTAAAACTCAACATGAAATTGGCTCAGTAGTTTTTTTTTTAATTAAAAATAATCTCGTTCTGTTTTAATGATGCTATTGTATCACGGAAAAATCATGCGTAAACTTACCTTGAAGCTCGCCAAAAGCAATAGCAACACACAAATCACTACTAACACGCAGAAATACAGCGTAATCATCGACCAAACTCAATCGATTAGCGCGGCCGACTGAAGCGCTTGTTCGGTGGATCACAGGAAGCTCATTGTTCAAACTATTTTTTTTATTGTTAGGCGTGAATTCGTTGAAAATAAACCTTTGTTCCGAGTAGTATGGTTCATCTACTTTGAATATAAATAACTATTTTGCCTGCATAGACAATTATCAAAACTGACTTTTGTCCCTTAGATTTAGAAAATATCACACTGTGCGGCGTCCTCCCGGATGCGAGGCCAGAGCGTTAACCGCTCACTCACCACGCTTGGAACAACTGGAATAATCTTTTTTTGTCAATAAACTGAATTTGTTTGTTTATTCATTTACCTACCTCGTTTCACTTCATCTCACATGAAGAAACTGTGAAGTGTTCACTATTAACATAAAGAGAAGCAATTAAGAAGTAGTGTCAGGATAGCTGTGTGATTGAAGAGTGGTAATGGAATTCAGAACGTCCTACGTTCGAAGAACCTTGGTTGGGATAATATTTTTTGTGAATTTTTTCGGTATTTGTTTGCTGTTTTTTGCACTACCATGTTTTTATTCGAAGAATTCATAATAGTTGCTAAGCGTCATGCAAGTGTTTGAAACAAATTGCTACCATACATGAAAAGTTTTTATTTTTAAACTTACCAGAGAGAGAATATCATGCAAAAAATACAGGTGCACGGCCGTGAAAATGGAATTTATTTTAGAAGTGACATCACATGTAGAAATTTCATGCTAATCTTGCAACAGTTCCGGAACGCTTTGTGTCCTTTTCGTTGGAATTTTTACGTGACGATACAACTGTAGGTTACCTTCCTGACATAACTGCGTCTATTAGGCGATATTTACTTTTAATGTGCAAGTCATTTTCATTTTAAACTCTTTTTCGGTGTGCAAGTAGGCTAATGTCCAATTTCCTTTTTGAAATCTTCTTTGGTTGTTTCAAATGGTTGTAATTCGCTTGTTATCCAAAAATTTGTGAAGCCTTCAGAAAAAAGAAAAGAAAAATTAAATTGATTTTCTGGTGGATTTTCGGGAAAAAATTATTATGCAATGCAACCAACAGCAACTAGTATCCAAAGAAAATGACAAAAGAAAACCAACTGAAAATATTCCGAAGCGAGGATCGAACCTCAGGACCAACCCTAATAATTCTCGCCTTAAACAACGAAATTGCGGTGTAAATGAGATTCACAGAAAATCGTAAGTGACTTTGTTGCAATATCAAATTGAAGTTGTTACATTTTTAAGCTCCACAGAATAAAACTCAGTGGTTGTTTCTATAGCTAGGCCCACAAATAAGGCGTCTACTTTCAATATTTTTCCGCTGTAGGCTTTTCCAAATTGTTTTCGATTTTATATTCAAAACGAACCTTCATTAATAACAAGAAATAACCAGCAACAAACAATAAAAAATAGTTGAAAACTTGGGTAATAGGAAACGCTCCATTCCCAGCGGCAGCGTTTACAGACGGGTGACGTCACGACTGCCGTTGCACGCGCCAGGCAGCAAATGAGCGTTTTGGCGGGCTTTTAAATTCTTTAAATTTTAACTTTGAATTTTTCGCAAAATAATGCACTTTTGTCAAAAAATCTCTTCACTCGGTGAATAAGGTGTACCAATAACAATTTAAAACCATTTTCAAGAAGTAGTCAAATACACTATTGGCAATAATGCAGAATCTACTATTTCTTTGCCGTGAATAAGGATTTTGTGCACCGAAGTTGGCATGTAGAACCACGGATAAAGTTCTACAAATAAGCGAGCTGTTTGTAAAGAATATTCCTGAAAATTTATCAAATTAATTTCATAGCCACACGAAATAGCTTGCTGTAATACGTGGAATCGATTGATTAAATCCTTATTCACTCCTGTTATAGCAGCAGAAACAGTTGCGTTTTCGAAAAATCGACGAGCCGTATTACCATCATTTGTGCTACCGAATCCAGGTTTTGGTTTGTCTATAAGAAGTCCTAATTTTTTACGAAAATCTGATTGTATTAATTGTTTAGCAGTACTCATCTTTTGATTTTCTTCTGCAGTTCGAGCTTGCCACTTCTGTATTGGAAGCTTGTATGATATATGCAAACAACACTCAAAACATCTTATCCACGCATGTAATGTTAACATCCCGAATTCCAAATGATCTTCATTGATTTTCAAATTTAGAATCTCATCAAGGTTGTTAAATTGTTTTGATGTTGCTTTGCATAGGTAACAACGTTGATTTGACGAATTACTCGTAATGGCATTGCAAACTTTTCCATCTATCATTGTTAATGCAAGTTTGTATGTTACAACTACTTCTTTGCCATTACTTATAGTTTTGAAAGGAACAAGTTTACTCTCTTGTTGTTTTATGTATTCTGTTTCTTTGACAATGGTTTCCTCATTTTCGTGCATAAACTGGATCCGTATAGACCTACAAAATCTGGGTGGTGAAGATCTCATATTTTTCCACACAATAACGTCTTTATTATTGTCATCACAATATACGAGTTGTAACGGCACGATTGAAGTAAAAAAATATTTGCATCAGTTTTGGTTCCGTCATCATTACTAAATGGTTGTTTGAATGTACTTTGACCAGATGTTCCATCGCAGCCCCATTTGCAAATCAGATTTAAATGAAGACTACTAATCTCCTCTGATGTCAGACTTTTGATAACTTCAACTTGCATTAATATAATACGATCAATTGTATGATCGAGCAGTGATTGCAATGTAACTTCAGCACTAGTCTCTGTTATTGTAATGCTAGATTTATGGGGATAACATTGACGTTTAGATGCTTGCACGATTTTATAAGACGGATACAAGTGACAACTATTCTGTATGCTTATGTTTCGTAGGCCCTGGTACTGATTTCTAGATAGTTGATTCTCTATCATAAGTGAAAGAGCAGAATCACCTGAAAGCACGTTTTCTGGAACAAATGACAATGAACTTGTGTATGTTTTTGAAGTTGATGGATTGCCCGTAGTTACATCTTTAAGAAGTTTAGCAGCTTCCAATTGTCTGGAGATTCATATGAGTAGCATGAATCAATTCTTCTGTACTTGCTTGCGACGGCAAATTTTATACTTTACTTCGTTTTGTTCTGTCACTAGAAGCACTGAATTCATTCAACAGAAGGGCGACCAGATTTTGTTTCCTTCCTTTCTTCACAAGTTTCGGTGTCTTGTAAAGAAATAAAGACGCTCAACCATTCACCAAACTTTTCGAAAAAAAACGTCCTCTCTCCTTTTAACTTCCTGCCACTAGCTTCTGAATTTGGTCATCAGTTTCCTTATTTCGGGTTTCACTTTTTCTGGTAGTGTAAAACTGCGTTTCAGTTGACTCGACATAAACTCTTCAATTTCTTTGTAAGCAACAGTCACGTTTTCGTTCAAGTGGCCTCTTACTAAAAGAAAAAATTCCTTTCGTGTGAAGCCAACTTTATCGTCGCTCTCCGTGGTTGGACCAGCAGATTCTGGAGCAATAAAATATAACTTGTATTAGCCTTTTATATCCCATAAAATCTATTAAAAACTAACCCAATACATACAGGTATTATTAAAGATTATTTAAAAAAAGAAGTTAATTTCGCCAATAACAAACTAAGTTATAAACAAAGATTTGGCACACCTATGTGTATACCACCAACTCCAACCCTAGTGAACTTAGCTATGCGATATTTGGAAGCATTAAGCTGCACAAAATGTGGAATAGCAGTTTATAGCAGAATTTTTTTTTGGAGATTTCAACAGATAAATAGTAGAGAATGAAGTTAAAATAAGGTTCGTTGTGGGACTCCGTGAAACTTAAAGTTGTTTTCAATTTTGAAAATGAAAAATACAAATTAATTGTTTAAAAATTACTTATTAAATAAATAACTTTAACATGTTTTTTTATGTATTTGTAATACATGTAAACATTGTACTCACCATCACGATCTCCGTCCATTTTGAATGATAAAAATGCTCAAAACGGAAAACTTTTACACCAGTTCAAAGTAACAGTTGATTCACTTCCTCTGTACCTCGTAATAGTTGCTCGCTCTACGTCACGTTTCAAATGATGTACAGCGTGTGTATCAAGTCTCGGACCATTTCTAACAATGAAGTTAGACACTTTGAGAGTCAGTATACCAAACTGAATACTTAAAATTCCCTAAAAAAACCTTTTTTCGACTTTTGGCCAGTTTTTTGAGATTTCGCCCCACTGTGCGGCGTCCTCCTGAATGCGTTTATTATTGTAACTGGAATAAGACTGGACGAGTCTTTCCTTCATCCCCATGGCAATGGGTATGTTCCTCGACCCAACCATCCTTTACTTGGTGGTGAGTGAAACGTTGTCGCATCTGATTTTGGTGGTAACCGTGCTAGTCTGAATGCATTTTTTGGGCAGAATTCTTAAACATTTCGTATCTGAGCCTTCCAATGTTTCACAAGATGAGTTGTTCCCCCTGCGTGTTCTCCAGATGCTAGTCTGCAGAGGCTGTAAGTTCTGAGAAGTTAGCATGCATGTTACTTTCAGATATGGTTGGTACTGAATGAGGCAGCAGAATTTTTTTTCCATAGCCAAAATATGCTGTTATTGTATCACATCCTGCAAATACATGGATGAAGAGGATATGTGTGGGTTCAAACTCTTAAGTATTACCATGGCCCATTAGTAAAATGAGAAAGTCAATATACCCCCTGTCAGATTTTGCTGTTTGGGAAAAGCTGCGTCAACGATCAATCCACCTGCATTTTGTTTAGCCTGTTGATCTTGGATGCCCCCTTTTTCAGTTTTGTATTAGTATAAAAAATATACGGTTCTTGCTGCTCTCATTTGCTGCGTCACAGCAGCACTTGTTTCCTCACTGAAAATAATGTCTGTTGAGGTATCTGACGTTTTTCAAACTACAAAATATTTCAGATGACTTTATTCCAGCATCACTTCGGTTTCCGTCAAATATAACTGTGATGCTGGATCTATAGTTCGTTGTCAAATAGGCTTCATATTTTCCACAGAAACAGCCAAGGTCTTCGCTGCAAAGCCACTTCCTTATAAATATATTGGACATAATTGCTACAGAACAATTTACATTTTAATTATTAATTTATTTCATCGGTATTGAGTTCAACCTAATTATCCTCTCACTTAACGCTGACAGTGTTGTTCGTGCTTTCCTTGACTCACGATTATTAATGATACTATTCCATATTGTTTTACATGAATAATTCTTTGTAAAAACAAAGTTATAACTAATTCTAAGTTCTTATGATTAATTATTTTCTTTCTCAGTATCCCAGTTTACTCATTAATTATCAGATGCTGTACACAACAATAATGATGACTTTTCATTTGATTTTTCAGTACTCCCTTATGTTTTAAACGTGTATTTACCCTCTAACATTACTTTTTCTACCATGTAACTCGAGAGATTGCGACTGTCTCTGCTGCTTATTCTATAATATAATTGTGCAGTTATGCTGAATGGTAATTATATTGCATATGTATATACATTAATATTCTTTTGAACTCTTCTTCTTCTAAATTACCGCTAATTATAAGGGATATTTGATCCGATTCACCCTATTAATGTTTGCAATTTTTCTCTTCCCTTCTGACTTCTTAATTTATTTAGCTTTATTTTCCAGATACAACGCTGTTACGCGCTTCCATTGCGCTCGACTTCTGACGCCATACTTCGTCAGCGACACACTTACTGTTCGCTGATGACTGCAATGTCCGCTGACCGCCAACGAACTCTCCACAGTTCGATACTTCCGCGATAATTTCCAAAAACAAATCTAGCAGCTATTTTTTTCCCACCCTCTCCAACTGCTGTATTTGATACTCAAAATGTGGGTCCCATACTATACTACCATATTCAAGCAATGGTCTGACCAAAGTTTTGTAACCCAATTCCTTTACTTCTCTCGTACATCCCCTTGTCACCGTCTCCAACAAATGCAGAATTTTAACACCTTTTCCTACTACCTGTCCGATGTGAACTGCCCAGTTAAGCTTGTTATCAAAAGTAATGCCAAGATATTTACATTTCAAGTCTTCACCTTTCCCCACCTTATATTCATAATTAACCTTTTGTTTTTTTATTTGTGTATCTAATAAGTTCACTTTTATTTGTATTTATCTTCATTCCATGTAAAGCCATAAGGAAAAAAAACAACATAATAATAGCATTTTTCTTTCAAAGCAATTTATTATGTAAACATCACGATCTCGGAAATAGCTCTAGCGATTTAGATGACATTTCATATGTAGATACCGTTTTGGCTTTCAAGTTTGTAACACGATTTTACAAAAAAGTGCAATTCCTGTATTTGATATTTCTAGCCTCATCTTGTAGAAGTTTCAGGTACCAGCAAGCCTATTCATATTAGTTAAGCTTCTCTTTGGTCAGAGCAAGCAACTGTACACCTCAAAATGCCTAGGAAACATTCAATAAAAATATTTTACTTTAATCAAACTTTACTCAAAATCTTGCATATTGAATAGAAATTGAAAGATGCCGAGCGAAGATTGGTCACCCAGTTACCTGATTTAAATGAGCTAATGAATGATTGTGTTGATGGTTTACTGTCAGAAGTTAGGTTGTTTGTAAATGACATAATATTATATAATGGGATCAGAATCGGTAGAAGACTGTGAAGACCTGCAGGGTGATCAGGTTAGGATATCTAGCTGGGTAGGTCAGCATGGGATGAAGATAAATACACAGAAGAGTCAGATTATTACATACTGTAGTGATGGGGCCTTGGACATGAATACGTATGGTTAATATTTATAAATTTATTATTAAGATTAATAAAGGGGGTTTTAATTTTGATTCTATGAAGGAGAGATAATATGGATTTTTGCAAGAATCTCGACGTTATTTGGAATACAGGGAAACTGTCACAATATGACATTTATTTTTGTACCATTGGCGATTAGAAGTCTGAGCGAATTTACCGTTAACATTTACACAAATTGGCCAAATCATAATTACAATTAGCCGTCATGAGCAAGCAAACAATTGTGTATTTACTTTTAAATCTATCTCAGAATTAATATGCAAGAAAGAATGATATTTGGAAACTACAATAGATAGATAGATATGTTCACTTTGATCCCATGTGAGAATAATCTCGGGGATGTGGAACAGTACATACACTTATTAGTAATGTCAATATTACTATATAATTGATAATATTATTATATACTGACAACAAGTTAGCAACAACCCATTAGTATAACCAATATCTCCTGTAATCTACAAATACAATCCCGAGTTAATTAATACTTATTTTGTGGAACAGTGTATACACTTGTTACCAGCATCTAATAACCAGTTATTTTCTAACCAACCAGTTACCATGATAAGTTTCACTGTAATTTGTGACTACATATTATATTATGTTAGTTGCTATTTATGTGGAACAGTACATACACCTATTAGCAATATCAATTATATCACCAACAACTCATAAGCAGTCAATTACTTAGAAACCTGTTAGTATGCTAATTTTCACAGCAGTTTTTGAGTGCATGCTATCCCATGTTAGTTACTATATATGAGTGAAATTTTGTAAACAGTGTAATTAGTTCATTTGTCAAAAGTTTCAACAGAAAGAAAAACCATATATCATTTTAGTAATTGTGGATAATTTTGTCACCTTCCCCTTCCATACACCATATATACTATTTTATCAGTCATTCTTAGTTACCAAATTCCAAGAAGAAAATTCTTTCACAGAGGAAAATGGGTTCTGAAGCAGAAACTCTTTCAGTTTGGACTTAAAGTAGTTGGGTTTTTGTAGATAACATTTAATTTCTGTTGGTAATACATTGAATAAGGAAGCTCCAGTAAATGTTAACCCTTTCTGTACAATTGACAATGATTTGTAATCCTTGTGAATATTATATTTATTCCTAGTATTATGGCTATGTATGACAGGATTAAGATTGAAGTGTTCAGGATTTTCCACTACAAATGATAGTACACAGTATACATACTGTGCTGGCATTGTTAGTACACCCAGGATTTTAAATAGATTTCTGCACGACGTCTGTGGGCTTGCTCCACAAATAGTTCTTATAGCACGTTTTTGAAATTTAAATACCCTCTGTGCTTGTGACGAGTTTCCACAGAATAAGATGCCATAAGTGAGCAGGGAATGAAAATATGCAAAATATACTAATTTTCTGGTTTCTATATTAGCTATTCTAGATATTACCCTCAGTGAAAATGTTGCAGAATTCAGTTTTTTAAGAAGTTGTTGAATATGCTGTTTCCAGTTCAATTTGTCATCTATATATACACCCAGGAATTTTGTGAAACTGCTTTCATTGATTGCTTTTCCTTCTGATATCACATTATAGCTGTCCTTTGTTTTATTTTTTGTAACAAACTGAAGTAACTGTGTCTTTTCTACATTAAGTATTAGTTTGTTGGCATTAAACCACATGTTAATTTTCTTTATAACATCATTTGCTGTGTTTTCATGGTTTTGTGCTGATGGGTCTTTCAAAGATATGCTAGTATCATCTGCAAAGAGCACCATGTGTTCATTATCACCTAGTATATGTGGGAGATCATTTATATAGATTAAGAACAGCAGAGGGCCAAGAATTGAACCCTGAGGCACACCACATTTAACTATACCCCATTCTGAGTTTATAACATCTCCTGTGTTAGCGTCTTTCAGTGATACACATTGTTTTCTATTTTCCAGGTATGATTTAAACCAAAGTCCTGGCTTACCACTAACTCCATAGTGGTCTAATTTACCTAGTAGAATCTCATGATCAACACAGTCAAAAGCCTTAGCAAGATCACAGAATATACCTAGGGAATTTAATTTTTTATGCATTGATTCCAGTATGTTGTTTACAAAAGCAAAAATTTCTGAATCTGTTGAAACGCCTTGTCTAAACGCAAACTGTACTTTACTGAGTAGGTCATTCTTTTGTAGATGTGCATACACCCTTTTGTACATTGCTTTTTCAAGGATTTTTGAAAATGCTGGTGGAAGTGATATTGGTCTATAATTTTCAATCTTTGAGGTTTCACCCTTTTTATAAAGCTGTTTGATTATTGACTTCTTGAGTGAGTCAGGAAAGATACCTTCTTCAAAAGAACTATTACAAATATGACTAATAACTCTACTAATGCTGGTGTTACATTGTTTTACTACATGGGTTGAAACCTCATCATAACCAAATGACTTTTCATTTTTGAGGGATTTAATAATTTTTTCAATTTCATTTTGACTGGTGGGAAATAGAGATATAGGTGCTGTTTTTGGTGACAAGGATTTAAGTATTGCCACAGCATCCATATTCCCAATATATTTTCCTTTTATTTTTTCAGCAACTGTTAAGAAGTACGGTAGTTATTGAAAGCACTTCCTACATAAGAGGGGTCATTTACAAGTTTATCATTAATGCTTATAGATATAGGTTTATGTTCAAGGGATGATACAGTTGTTTCTCTTTTAATAATGTTCCAGACACTTTTTATCTTGTTATATGAACTACTAATCTCATCGTTTATGGCCAAACGTTTAGCTTCTTTTATTACTTTGGTTAAAATTCTACAGTAAGTTTTGTAATGTTGTCTGAGAAGCATATTATCAGTATTCCTAACTTTTACATACAATTCCCTTTTATGTCTGCAAGATGTTTTAATACCAACTGTAACCCAATTTTTGTTTACTCGTTTTTGACCAATTGGAGCTAGTTTTGTAGGGAGACACCTTTTGTAAATTTCTAAAAACCTTTGGTGAAAGTAATTGAAACATTTCTACTTTAAACTCCTTTGGTCTTTTAATGCGAAAATGTTAAAAGTCATAGGAGCAGATTTTAATACTTGCGTTTGATTTTTATTTAGATGGGCAGCAAGGCCTGCGGGCCCTGTTCGGGGGCTCGGGTCCCGGGTACTTTTGCCCCGCTAACCCCTCCCTAAAGCCGTCTCTGCCGATAATTCAGTTGTTATCTTCTGTGAAGACCGATTCAATGTAAGTAAACATTAACTATTAATAACTTATATTGTAGACATAATATCGTATTTGACTCATCCACTACCATAGTCACATTGTAAGAACTAGACTTCACTTTACGTTCAGGACAGATCTGATATTTGAGTGTGCAAAGGCCAGATTCAAAGCACAGTTGCATGTAATAAATCGCATCGTCTCCACAGGATTCTCTTGTAGCCCTGCAAAAGAAAAATATATATTATAAATAAGAAATACATACGCATACGTCGCCTACTACTAACTTAATCTACGATATTTCACAGCATCAAAACAACGGAAATTATGTTATAAGTACAAATTCTTACATTTTAGCAGGTTTATAGTAGGTTACTTCATAAATTGATGAAATGCTTACATTGTTGTTTTTACATTTCTAAGCTCAGCAGAGTAAAAATCGGAGTTATTTTTGAAGAAAATTGCAACTATAATGGCATAAACGTGGGCACGTCTGCTTTTACGAGGTCACGCTCCGTGATTAGATAATAATACAAGAATGTATGGAATGGTATGGAGATCGTGAAATACTAATATCAGTCGATAATTCAATGTTATTTATGGATAAATCATTAAATATTTTTTAGTTAGATTAATACAAATCGCTTTTAAATCCCATAATCTATGCAAATATCAGTAATAACGACTATATTTTTCACATTGTCAAATAGCCTATGGAACAATGTTATCGTTTCTTCACTGCCTGGAAATACCAGATTTTTGCCTGGTCATTGAAATATTTATGGCTTTTAAATAATTTGGGTATATGTCATACTTGTAGCCTTATACAGTATAAATACGGTATATAAATTTTTAATAATCTGTCTGCGGATCACCTGTCTATCTTCGCCGACTACTAGTGGTCCGCGGACCACAGGTTGAGAAACATTGTGCTACACTATTAATTGCTATCAGTAGCTACCGAAATACGATCATTTATTATCATCTCTACAACTATTAGTATAATATAGTCTTTAACACATAAAATAGTATACTACTTCATCCGAAATTTTTTGCCCAAGATAATGTTCACAATAGGTTACGAACTAAACATTATCATTATATTATCCAATACCGAACTATACATTGAACCATTCTCAATAGTGGTCAAAGTTTGATAACTTCCGCATTCTGAAATTACTTCGCCGATATAAATACCGCCCACAAGATTACAATAGCAACCTAAATGGTTAAATGTGATGAAATGAGCTGCGAACTTTTACAAAATATGTTCAGGAGAAGGAAATGCTAAGTGAAAGGAACCAACGATAACGTGCCTTATAGCTGCAGAAACGTTTTTATTTTTTAATTAAAACAAAAAAAGTTTTGCTGATCCACAGAACATATAGAGCATTCCACAACATCTGACAAAACTGGGACGTTAATGACCCCTGCTTCCATTTCATAATAATTTGGAACTATACTTAGAGGATTAAATGGATACTTCTTTCAATAACAGAGGCTTGCACGTGGCCCTGAGGTTATTGCCAGGAGCAAGGCCAACAAACAGTTTTTCAGTGTTGTCCTATACAATAATATCGCTGCGACCAATATAGCCAGACCTTGTCTAAGCACCCGCCACTCTACGAGCACCATCCGGTGATCACACCATTTGCATGTGAATGGCGTTATTGTGCGTCCGCTGGGGAATAGCAGTGCCAGCCAACGGCCGACAGCAATTAATAATCTTAATGGCGCTACTGCCAATTAATTGGCATGTGTCTTCATCTTCCGGATACTGTTAACGCCATGTAATTCGCAGCTCGGGAAGCCATTGATTCACAGTTAATTTCATGCATCACAGTTGAAGGTAGGCAATCAAAAACTTATTGTGTTATGGTTTTTATTTCAAGCAAGATGCTGATCAAACAATACTGGATACTTTGTCAGCTTTGCATTCTTTCTATCGGGACGCGATCAGTAAGCTCTACGGGAACAATAGCAACTTCGTTTCCATCAGCCTTGCGGCCTGGTAGCTCAGTGGTTTAGGAGCCTGCTCGGGAATAGAATTGATCCGGTCTTCACCGGATTTTTTCGAGCCCTTCTAAGTGACCTTCACCTCTGGCAAAGCTTTCCTTAGTTATGTGAGGTACGGTGGGGCAATCAAACTGTAAATCTAGTTTGACCGGTTTGGTAACATCCCATGACTGACGACGAATGCGTTACAAACCGTCAGTAATCCCACACGAACACAATATGGGTTTGTATAGAGAGCCGTGTGATCATCTTGTTGCGAGATTAGGGTGAGTAAAGTCATTAACTATCGCTAATTTGATGCACATTTTTTTGGTAAATTGTCTATAAACGTAAAAATTAATAATAATGTTTTCAAATAGGGTTAAAAATTATAACTAACATGGTAGATTGGAAACATTATTGTTTTCGACAATTAAGTAACTAAACTAGATCAGTAGTTGGGTAATGTTACCAATTTGCTAAGAACTGTGCGCACATCATCGCGACTCTTCTCACATGGGATCAAACAGAGCATGTCTAATTTATTGAATAAAACAATACGCAACAGAATTAAAAAAAATCGAAGGACAAATTAAATATTTATTAGTTATTATTTTAAGGGATTTTCATATCACGCATTTTAAGTTTTGCTCTAGATGAGGGCACGAAGTTTTATAGTAAAAGAATTTAAATGAATGCGAAAACACCCAACGTAACGCTTCTCTCTCTCTCTGAAAACTATAATAGAAAATTTGTCTTATTTCCAGCAGACAACTTTCGTTTCATCTTATAGCGCGATTGATCCTGATACCAGGTGTTTAACGTCTGCTCCAGTTCTTGCAAACATCAGATTTAAACGTACACGTTTTTTTAATAATTTAACTTCAGTGCCAATGTTATCCTCCCCATAAAACTAAAGTGCAATGCACAAAATCAAATGATATTTCTGTCCGTTTATCTTCTACGACAGCTTTTCCAATTGTTGGGTTCTTCAATTATACATAAAATTGCTCAGTTCACTCTGCACTTCACATTCGTAAATATTTTGTGAGCTTATGCGTCTGGTGTGTTTACCATCCATCAGTTTAAGGGTTCTACTAGCAATGGAGCTTCATTTTGGCCTCCTGTGAACCCTCGCTCCCCCCACGTAGCCTGACGTGGTTTTTGCCTCTAACCCCCCCTCTCCCACACCCCTCCTCAGTGTGGCGAGTAGCTTTCTTCCCTACTGATTTCAGAAGAAACCTTGTGTTGGTTTCTCTTGTCAGACTATCGTAAATTACATAGGAAGATAATTAAATGACGGAAATAAATATTTACATGCCATTGTGTGTTTTGTGATCTATCTTATTTTAACTGAGACAGATAACATGAATGAAAAGCTACGTGGCTTGGCTCTGAGTCAAGATGACACCTAAACGTAGACGTCGTTTGTCTATCATTAAGTTGAAGCAGTGGCGGCTCTAGACGTAGTGACACTGTGATACGTCACCACCTCTAATCAAGAATAAATAAATTAAAAAATAAATGCAGCGTAAGAAACTTTTTTTATATAAATGCGGCATTCTCTACTCTATGATAAATTATGACAGCTAGGGAAAGTATTGAACTCCATCTGTTGGCCACATCAGTGAACTGTTTCGCTGTCGTGGAGACAATTTTCGGATGGCACAGATCGCGCATGCGCTCTAGAGTTTTCGTGGAAATATTCAAGGGTGGGGGCTCGCTTTGTTAGTGGCGAATTGAGACAACTTCGTTCTGTCACACGCTGCAGCTCGATAAAGTAAGTAATACTGCCTGTAGAGTGCAGCAGCAGCTGCCATTTTTGTAGCATTCAACTAAATTTCCACTGGAACAGTGCTTCAACTTGTGGTTCGCTGATTACTGATGGTTCGCGAACATAGTTCAGGAGTTCCACAGGCAGAATACCATAAACTCTGATACCATATTCGTACTGAATAAGGCTGTATGCCCAACATTTAAAAGCCTTGAATATTTCAATGACCGGGCAAAAATGTGGCATTTCTAGGATGAGGATAGAACAGCACTGTTTCTACAAAAGTCTATTCATTTTCATATGGCGTCTAGAGATTAAGTAAATGAAGGTTTACTGAGGGTTTTAAGTGAGTATGAGTAACCGTGGTAGGTGATAATATTGGTAACGCGAGTGGTGAAGGAAATAAAAATAAAAGGCGTACGGTCTAGAGTCTTTTAATTTGGTTTATGAATGTAGGTCGGTGGTATAGTGTAGCGTCTAGCCTGTAGTAACATTATTATTTATCTGGTTAGTAACATTATATCTGGTTTGGTTTGATTAACATGTAATTAGCCTTTAATAGTTTACATCCAGTTTTACATCTGCGTTTCCATATGATTCAAAACCTGGTTTTAGATTTATTATGTTATAATGGTACATGTCCGAGATTTTAATAACAACAAAATGGAAAATAAAATTAGGCCCAGGGTGGAAGACGTTAAAGACTGGAAAAATTGCGGATGTAACTGGCGACGGAGGAAGGAAACTCAGAAGAGGAAAATGAAGTTGCGTAATTGTCGTCCATAGTCGGCTGAAACGAAAAAAGGGGGGGGGGGGAAGGCCTGTGTGAGTTAGTGGCCCACAGCATTATTTTTGAAAATTTACTGGTCCTCTGTTTGAAAAAGGTTTGGATACGCAGCCATTAAAGCTTTGTCAATGCGAGCAGGCAATATTGTTTTTTTCTTAGATTCTCTGAAGGCGAATTAGATATTTATGAATGCACGTTACGGGAGACGATTCTCAAACAAAATGCGTTGCACTGTCGTCGTGGTCATCGAAGGCAGTACCGGATAAGAAAGTATGGGGCCCTAAGCACTCTCAAAAATTTTGATTCCCTCTGTTTTTGAAAATAATTATCTGTATTTTATAACTACAAACAAAAGGTTATGTAGATGACTAATAGAATTTATCATATTTATTTATTCAATTACCAAACGAATTTTACGATATATCATATTTACTTTTATTTATCGTACACTATAATGAAACAAAAAATATTAATTTCCATGCTTTTCATATACTTTGATTGTATTATTCTGAATGATTTTATTTTTATTTTTATTTCGTGAAAAAAGTGAACTTTCAGGGGGCCTTCAAAAATCAGGGGCTCCAGGCTACTGCATAGTCGTGCCTAGTCCTGCCTTTTGGGTAATCCAGCACTGCTTTTAGATCAACTTGTCGGTTTTTGGCTAATCACTAAATGTTTTCCGTTTGGTCAATTTTAAAACATTTATTATTGATTAATTTCAAAATAATTTATTTAATCCGGCAGTAACTGCAGGTAATGAGACTTACAAATCTTTATATTGCGAGATTCTTACTCTGAGCTATTTTTCCAGGCACCTTTCACTTCAATGATGATCAGTAAACCGTCGAAACATTCAGTTATTCTGTAGCAAGGCCTCCTCCCCCCTCAAAAGCACCATGGTCATCTCCGCATCGATTTTGGGAACTTTTGTTTTTGGCTCTACTGTTCTTATAAGCTCGGAAATCTGGAACAATAAGATTTCTGTCCGCGAACCCCTCCTCGTCAAATTCAAATCCCAAGCCCCCCAAAACCAAATCCTAGCCCACTAACCCCTCATCAAACCAAAATCCTGGATCCGCCACTGGAAACATTTTATTATTGTCAGTACCTGAGGAAATCAATTCGGCCGCCACTGAGTAGAAGTGGTCGGCCACTACGTTGTCCATGGTGGGAGGTAATGCCGGAAATTACATATTCATGGCACACTCTTGAGAGTGGATTGACGAATGTTGTATTCACAAATCATTCATGCCCTCATCTGGCGTCATATACCAACCACTTTTAAATTCTCGGTCATAATCACGTGAAAAAAACCTTTCACTACATTACACATTTATACTTTTCTTCCGTGATGTTACCGCCATCCATATATTTGCATGTTACTACCCTATGACTTGGACCGTTCAGCGTATATTCGATTTCATACATGATTTTTTTCTCCCCCTTTCTTTTTTGCTGTCGTCAGTCTTTAGACTGGTTTGATGCAATCCTCCAACCCTTCCTATACTGTGCTAACCTCTTCATTTCTATATACCCCTTACAACCCATGTCCTCAATTATCTGCTTCATATATTCTAATCTCTGTCTTCCTCTACAGTTCTTACCTTCCACTGTTCCCTCCACTAACAAATTAACCAATCCAGCATGTCTCAAGATATGATCTACCAGCCTGTCTCTTCTTTTCTCACCCATCATTTCCAAAACTAGTTCATTTCTTAATTTGTCTGTCCACCTAATTTTCAGCATTCTTCTGTAGCACCGCATTTCAAATGCTTCAAGTTTATTTCTTTACGGTATTCCTAAAGTACATGTTTCGCTACCGTAAAGTGCTGTGCTCCACACATAGAGTTTTGAAGTGAACTACACTTAATGGTTCCTTGAGGTTTATTACTATGTACACAAAACACTGGTAAACAATAACAATTGTGGTACAGTTAGCGGATGACCGTCGAGAAATTTAGCCTGGTCCTGATCCGGGGTAGAGAGACGGCTTCTACTTCTCGCGAACTTCCGGTGGTCTTCTGCAGTTGAAGCTGGTTCCGCGGTCAGGCCGGAACTGGCGGTGGAGCGGCCGGCTACGCTTATATAGGCGGCCTGGCGCAGGAATTCCGTTGTGTGGTAGTACGGCGACCTCTGTAAGAAATAGTCCCACTTAGCTTCTAGATGATTCTATTTGTTTTCCTGGTTTGTTTTGATGTCTCTGCGCCTGTTTGGAGTCGTATATGTATCCCGGTGTGCAGGCGCGTTGTGTGTGAGGTCTGCCTGGCAGGGGCCTTTACTGGCAGACTGAACATACCTCCCTCCCGGGGGGGGAGGGGGGAAGCGATGTCTGCGACGTCTGCGAGGTCGTCTGCCGCGGCGCCCTGGAGCAGACTATGAAGGCTACCTCCAGGGGAGTATGGAGCTGTTCCCCTGGCGATGCGTGCCGACCTGCGTCGTGGTGCAGGTTGTGGTGGAGGTACTTGTGGAGCTAACGGCATCGGTTCGTCGGCGTCGATGGCCGGGGGCTGTACGGGGGGGCGCTGAAGATGGTCCCCGCAGGTGGTCGAGAGGCTGCGGCTGAAGGGTGTCGGAGCGACCGACAGGTTGTGGCGTCGTTGGTGGCGCTGTAACTGTCCCTGAGCAACGGTTAGACGGCAGGAGTGGTGGAGGTGGCAGGGAAGGAGAGGAAGAAGTGGATGGCCGTGCCGTGGTGGAAGAGGACGGTGCCGTGGGGTAGCGGGGACGTAGTTGGTTTCGATGGCGTCGCACTATCCGGCCATCCAGGCTGACGTCGAACAGTTGGCGGCCCCGGGGCCGCTGGATGACCCCCGAGAGCCAACCGGCCCGGGAGCCAAACCCGCGGGCCCAGACTAGGGAGCCCGGGGTGAAACGGAATGGGCCCGAAGGTACCTGTACTTTGGGCGGGGGTAAGAGGAGATGGAGGAGAGTGCGAGGTTGGCGGCCATGTAGCAATTCCGCCGGGCTTTTGGCCCCCACTGGAGTGGTTCGATAGGAACTGAGGAAGAGTGTCAATGCCTCTTCGAGTTTGTGACTTGTGGTGTATTTGGTCATTTGGGTTTTGAATGTTCTGACTAGCCGTTCCGCCTCCCCGTTAGATTGGGGGTGGAAGGGCGGGGTGAGGAGGTGTTGGATATTGTTGGCGGTACAGAAGGATAGGAATTCCCGACTTCGAAATTGCGGTCCGTTATCTGTGACGATAGCGTATGGTAATCCGTCGATGGAAAAGATCTTCGTGAGGGCTGAAATGGTGACCTCTGTAGTGATTGTGGAGCAACGGACGACATATGGGAAGTGGGAAAAGGCATCCGTCACTAGGAGCCACTGGTGGCCTAGGAATGGGCCAGCGAAGTCGAGGTGAATGCGTTCCCAGGGTCCGGACGGTGCCGGCCAGGAAAGGAACTTTTGAGGGGGGCGGGGCAGTTGTTGGGCACAGATGGTACAGCGCCGCACCATCTTCGTGACATCCGTGGTAAGGCCGATCCAGAATACATGGCGTCTGGCAAGGGATTTGGTGCGGGCAATTCCCCAGTGTCCTTGGTGGAGAGTTTGGAGGATTGTCGGTTGTAGGGATCTCGGAACGACGCCCTCGGGGTGGAATTTGGTTCTGTGTGGAGGAGCACTCCCTCTACTACTGAGAGCTGGTGGCGGATGGAGTAGTAGAACTTGAGGTCTTGATGATGGCGTGGAGGGGAACGTGTTTGCCACCCGTGTTGGATGTGGTGTCGGATGACACGGAGGAGGGGGTCCTCCCCTGTGGCTGCCGCGACTTTTGAGGCCGTGACTGGAAATGTCTTCAGTGCTTCTTGTATGTCATCGTCGATCTGGAACACCAGAAGTTCCGACTTGTCGAAGGCAAGGTCTGGTCCCTGCGGTAGTCTGGATAAGGCGTCTGCATTGGCATGCCTGGAGGTGGTACGGAAATGCATGGTATATCTGAACTGGGACAGGAATAGTGCCCAACGCTGGATGCGGTGGGATGTTTTGGTAGGCAGACGTGTGGACGGATCAAATAGTGATAGGAGTGGCTTGTGGTCGGTAATGAGATGAAAAGAAATCCCATATAAAAGGGAATAGAATTTGGAGCAGGCAAAAACAATAGCTAGCGCCTCTTTCTCGATTTGAGAATATTTAAGCTGAGCAGCCGATAGGGCTTTGGAGATGTAGGCTACGGGGCGTTCCGTGCCATCTGGTAATTTATGAGACAGAACTGCCCCCACACCGTAATCGGATGCATCTGTGGCAAGTATCAAGGGGAGGTTTGGAGTGTATGGCATGAGGCATGCTGCGGACTTGAGCTGCTGTTTAAGGGTGTGGAATGCGGTCTCGCAAGCTGGGGTCCAACGGAACGGGACATTCTTGCGACAGAGGTGGTACAGGGGTGCTGCCACTTGTGCTGCTGAGGGTATAAATTTTCTGTAGTATGAAATCTTGCCTAAAAAAGATTTCAACTGATGTAGATCCTGAGGCCGAGGTAAGTTGGAAATAGCGTCCACATAGGAAAATGCTGGGGAGATGCCTTCCTGAGCGATGATGTGACCCAGGTAGGAAATGGATTGTTGAAAAAATTGACACTTGGAAAGGTTGCATTTTAATCCTGCTGCACGGAGGCGGAGGAAGAGTAGGCGGAGGTTGGTCATGTGTTCGGCAGCGGAGGGTCCCGTGACGACTATGTCGTCGAGATAATTGATGCATCCCGGAATATCCTGGAGAAGTTGTTCGAGATACCGTTGAAAAATCGCTGGAGCACTGGCCAAGCCGAACATGAGCCGGTTGAGTTGGAAGAGGCCAGAGGGAGTGTTGATGACTGTGTATTGTCGGGACTGGATATCCAAAGGGATTTGAAGGTATGCTTCTGCCAGGTCAATTTTTGTAAAGTAGGTACCTCCTGCTAGTTTACGGGAGAGGTCGTCCGGTCTCGGAAGTGGATAGTCGTCTACCAGCAGATGCGGGTTGACGGTGGTCTTAAAGTCACCACAGAGACGTAAGCGGCGTCCTGGCTTCTGAACTATGACCAACGGCGTGGCCCAGGGGCTGAACCGCACCGGCTGGAGGATCCCTTCGTCTTGGAGACGTTGAAGTTCTTCCTGAAGTTGTTGTTGAAGCGCTACGGGTACCTGGCGTGCCCGGAAGTATCGAGGCCGTACGTCCGGCCGGAGTTGGAGTGATGCTTCGAAGTCCTTTGCACAGCCGACGCCTGGTGAGAACAGGTCCTGAAACTCGGTGCAAAGGGCGTCCACTTCAGGAAAAGGAACATGCTGAGATACGAGGTGTATGTTATCCTCAATTGAAAATCCGAATAAGCGGAAAGCGTCCAGTCCAAATAAGTCTGCTGTGAGAGAACTGTTAACTACTAAAAAGGGGACTGAACGATGTACAGACTTATACATGACGTTTGCTGTGAACTGTCCCAGGAGTGCTATTTCCTGTTTGTTGTATGTCAGGAGGCGCTTGGGGGCCGGCGAGAGGGGGGGCGAGCCAATTTGCACATAAGTAGTATAATTAAGCAATGAGACTGCTGCTCCTGTGTCGACTTGTAGGCGCAGGGGCTTGCCATTGACCGTAACGTCAATAAAAAGTTTGGATGCTGTGGAAGTGTCTACCTGATTGATATCCATAGGTGCGCCGCTCAACCTGTCTTGGTAAGACCCTGGGCGGCGAGAGCCGGGATTGGCATTGGTGGTGTTGGTGCGGCAGACGGACGCCAGGTGTCCTTCCTTGCCGCAACGTGAGCATTCAGCCCAACGATCCGGACAATTTTCCCTCTCATGTGCTGAATAACAGGCGGGGCAGGAGGGTAGGCGGAGCGGGCTGCGGCGTCGGCGCTGCGGGATCCGCTGCTGCTGCCGAGACTTGGTGCCCCTGCCGGAACGGGCCGGTTCGATGTCCTTCTGAGGAAGCGGTCCCCGGTTGTGGTGTCGGGAGGAGCGCGACTGGGAGCTCTGGATGGCGGCGACGTCCTGTGTGTCCTCTACGTCGGTTCGGATTGCGGCCACATCCGCCCAGGACTCCAGGCGGCGATCTGCGGCCGTAGATATTTCGAATTTGTAGGCAAGATTCGATGACCTGCTCCAGGGATGGGTCCTCTAACTTGAGGGCGTCATGCCGGAGTGCGGCATCTGGTGCAGCCTGTATGATGTGATCACGCACCATGTCGTCGGCGTAGGATTCGTGGGAACAACGAGTTTGAAACTTACATTTTCTGCTAAGGCCTTGGAGTTCGGCCGCCCACTGGCGATACGTCTGATCGGGCTTCTTCCGGCATTGATAGAATTCGACGCGGGCCGCGACGACATGGTACCGGCGTCTGTAGTATGCATTCAGTGTCGTACAGATGGTCGTGAAGGTGAGGGTGTCGGGGTCTTGTGGCTGAAGTTTGGTGAGCAAGACATACATTTGATTGGTTCCAGGAAAGGAAATATGCACGCTGGTCTTCTTCTTTGGATATGTGATGAATTGCGAAGTGTTGTTTTATGCGCTTCTCGTAGGTCTCCCATTCTTCGACGTCGTCGTTGAATGCTGGGAACGGAGGCGGGGCCGTGGGTTGGCGGAGATTCCTGACTTCCGCAATCAGTTGTCTCTGAGATTCGAAGAACTGATGTAGAAGTCCTTGGAGGAACTGTTGCCATTCCGTAGGTGCATGCTGGCGTAGCCATGATGGTCGAGAGTTCTTATCCCAACCTTGTCGCCACTGAAGTGAACTACACTTAATGGTTCCTTGAGGTTTATTACTATGTACACAAAACACTGGTAAACAATAATAATTGTGGTACAGTTAGCGGATGACCGTCGAGAAATTTAGCCTGGTCCTGATCCGGGGTAGAGAGACGGCTTCTACTTCTCGCGAACTTCCGGTGGTCTTCTGTAGTTGAAGCTGGTTCCGCGGTCAGGCCGGAACTGGCGGTGGAGCGGCCGGCTACGCTTATATAGGCGGCCTGGCGCAGGAATTCCGTTGTGTGGTAGTACGGCGACCTCTGTAAGAAATAGTCCCACTTAGCTTCTAGATGATTCTATTTGTTTTCCTGGTTTGTTTTGATGTCTCTGCGCCTGTTTGGAGTCGTATATGTATCCCGGCGTGCAGGCGCGTTGTGTGTGAGGTCTGCCTGGCAGGGGCCTTTACTGGCAGACTGAACACTTATGTAACTGCGTACACACGAATACTTTTTTATTCAGATTAGTAACATAATTTTTGGTTGTCCAGGGACCAAACCGTTAATCTGAAACTTTTTTCTATCCGTATAGGCATTTCGCAAAAACTAATGAAAGCATTGTAACGACACTTTGCATAGTGATAGGCTATGTTATAAGTAGGGTTCAGATCTTTATGACATAAAAAATAGAGAAATATGCAAGCAAATATAACCTAAAACAATGGTCACTATGACCTAAAAATGACAAAATATGACAAAACATTTGAATTTATCATACATTAAAACATGCTCAGTTATACATAATTTATTTTATGTAATAGTGTCGCTTTCATGTAGCCAGTATAATTAGCTTCGTGTACTCAGTGCAACATTTGGAAATTAAATCTTTTTAAAATTATTTTTCTGTTCCTGTAAAGATTCATTATAAATTTGTTGCGAATTAGTGTAAACACCATTATTTATTCTTGTTTGATGCCAGCATTGCAGTTTGTCACCTCGTGCATCTTCAAGTCCTCGAAGAGGAATTTTCTTTTGTTGTTGCTTAAAACTGGCTTGTACTGTGAGAAGCGAATGTGAAATCTTGAGCATTAGTTGGGATATAGAACGATAGTCCTTCATTATTGGGTAAAAGTGTTCCCTCGTTTTCTGCCCGAAAGGTTTCCTCATCGAAATTTTCAACTCCCATTGAGGATCGTAATAAATTGTTCGAAAGCATTAACATTTTTGCTGTCAGAAACACATCAAACCTATCTCTTGTAGCTTGTGAGCTTCACGACCGTTCGCACACTCTCACCACATAAAACAAATACTTCACGGTTATCTTCCATTGCTAATGTGTTGTCGTTGAGGGACAGCTTCTTGTTGTATACCTATTATCTCACCTAAACCGTTCAGCAAGAGGCGAGTTACATATAATGCATTGCGAATAACTTTTATAATCACGTTCAGTGGTAAAGCACTTTTCATCTCAGAACATAACTTTGTTACATGTCCATTATCTTGCTAAAACCATTTAGAAGGAGGTAAATCTCATATAGTTGTATAGTAAAGAACCTTTATAACCATTTTCTTAACAAGAAAACACTTTTTAAATTGATTCTAAACCGTTTTCATAAAAGAATTCAAATAAGGTTGTTTTTCAGTCATGATGAATTTTGTTGCATTCATTTCCACTAAGAAAGCAGAGAATGACAATCACTTTAAGATGGTTTTTGTGTGCTTTTAAAATTTGTATAAGGAGATATTTCGAATCAAAATAATTCGATATTTTTAGAAAAAAAGAGCTAGAAAGAAAAAAGTATGCTTAACGAAAGAGAAAAATTCAGTTAGTGACAAACATATAACAGTTCAGAGGCAACTTGATGTTTAAAGTAAGAAAACAAAGTTTCAGTGTTAACATATGATAGCATCACCATGTGTGACTTTTAGAAATTAATAGCTCTTAACTGAGAATAATATATGATAAAAGTTGTCATGACCAAAAAGATTGGGAATAAATTAAACTATGACATATTAAAATTTCGGGAAAATCCGAGTAAATTAGTGTTCCACAGAAGAGGTTTTTTTTCTAATTCACTAAAGAATAGTGTTTCCCGCGGGAAAACACCGTTATTATACGGCAATTAGGCAATAGATAAGCCCAGGCTATAAAAGCCGACCAGCGCAAGGAGTCTGGAATAGTTTTCAAACAGTTTTTCAAGCGGGCGGTCGAGATGAGAAGAGCTGCGTGATTGACTTTGAAGATTTTTAGTAGTGGTTAAACGGGGAGCTTAGAGAATTTCAAGTTGTTATAAACTTTACATTAACGGTCAGGACAGTGGACTCTGATGCTATTCCGGGATGCCTTAGGATGATCTTTCGAATTTGGGGAATTTTCTGAAAGATTGCCAATCAGTGTGTGTGAGTGACGTCAACTGCAATCTAATTCAAGGAGACGATAGTTTGATGCCTTATCTTTCTGGTACCTCAACTTGTACTACGTAAAATTCAAGAATATTACCTTTTTTATGCAAGAACTGTTTTAATCCGTAAGCCTTTATCTGTTGGGGTAATTTCGGGGATTGGCGACCGTATAAAGAACCTATGCAAGCATCCGTAAAGGTACCAACCAACACGATCAAGTTCGTATAGAAATGTTGTATAACTCCAATCCACGTTTTGTTACGACACTCTCTGCTAATCTCATTTCCCTATCTAGGCTTTGTCTTCAGGTATACGAGCTCTAGCGATATCCGATATATGCTCTTCTGTACCTTAGTCCTTGAATATTCCTTTTCTGAATTCACTTATTGCTTCAGAAATCATTATTGCTACTCACGTTACTCTACAATATTTTTCCCTTAATGTCGTAAGTCTTAAAAAGTAAAAGAGGTAATGTTTTGTCAAAAAAGCTTCTTTAATTGGGTGTGTCAAATTTCGTAACAATAAATAAGAAATTTCCATATGTGTCAGCAACTCCTTAACTTACATCAAATGGAAAAGAAAAACGTCATCTAAATCTGACAGTCACGAGAAAATTGTTTTAAGTGGAAGACTAAACAAGTTTCCTCAGTGTACTATATGTACCACGCTTTTCTCTTCACCCTTTTTCTTTCCAGATCATGACTGTATTAGTTCATATTTTTCCGGTCACATTTTAATGATAAATGTCTAACTAAAAAATTGTGTGACATCAACAATCGCCGGGTTTTTCTGAAGCTTTCCATGATGCAATTACGGATGCTGGTATCTCGATGAAATGCTCCTTGTGGATGACAGGAGCGCCCTTTTGCACCTTGCAGGGCCGGCGTTAGGGAGGGTTAAGCGGGTCAAATGTACCCGGCCCGCTGGCTGATAGGGGGCCCCATCACCAGCTGCATGGGGCCCCAGGCCTCGAAGCCAAAGAATCCGCCCATTGCCATCTGGCAAAAAAAAAAAGAAAAAGATCGGCCATTTTATCCGGGGCCCGAAATTCTTAGCGTCGGCCCTGGCACCTTGGTTACTATAATGTGCAGAAAGGAGTGCAGTAAGTTTTCAGTAAATTCAATTCATTACTGTGCTGCTATAAATGGACCGACAGTTTATTTTACATGTTTAATAGCAACGAGTAGACGAACTGATTTATTGCAATATTACTATCGGATCCTGGAGTAGGGTTTTGTGAAATTATTGTTTGCAGGTTCTGCTACTTTCTGTTAATAGCGTTTTCTTATTAAAGATAAATATGAACTATTTTTGTAACAAACGTTGCACGTTTTCTTATAGCCCGTAGTCTCCTGTAAGCTTGATCATTATGACCAGGCTGCGCTAAACGATAAAGTTACGCCTTGCAAGAAAATATTATATACCTCGGCTTTTATAGATCAGCATACTCGTTGCAGCGAACGTCGAAACAGCTGTGGAAGCGCAAGCATTCTGTCAGTGGCGTAGCTAGGTCAACAAGGGCCCCGGTGCAAAAATGTATTTTGGGCCCTCAGGCCAGACGGGTGACCTGTTTTTTGCTTCGTGTGCTGTAGGACCCCTGAGCTGAGGAAGGGGGCCCTTGAGTTGTCCTTAGGGGCCCCGTGACCAGTGGTTGGGGGCTCCCCTGAGCAGCAAGGGCCGGGCCCCTTTAGACACGTAGAGATAAAAAAAAGGTCGCCAGTTTGCCGAGAGGGCTCGTGGGCTCTCTAAACTGCGCTTGGGGCCCCAGAGATGCCCTTTGAGACCCCCTGAGCGTAGGGGACCCCGGTGCACTGCACCGCCTAGCCCATAGTAGCTACGCCCCTGCATTCTGTATTCCAACAAAGAAAAATACCTCGCGTTTTCCGTCTTGTGTTAGAGTTCTTTGCCAGATGGATTTGTCACTCGTGTAATGGGCCACGTACGGACGGAGTACGGGTTGAGACTGAGATAATTATAAATTTAGGGAAAATGTGTTGAGAGCGCTATTACGAGTAATGATAAAGAGATTTCCTGACGCCATTGTTAAAGCCGCGAACATTGCAGAAACACGGAAGAATGGAGTGGGTAATAACATTAGAGTGCTTTTTCTCCGTAGACGAGGGAAGACTGTTACTGGAACATTACAATTCATCTGCATCCCAACATAAAATTCCACAATAATCTCTCACAGAGTATGGTTTAAATACAGAAGTCCATTATGTCTTAAAAAACAGTAGTGATTAATCTTATGTCAGGATACGATCAGTGTTGAGGTAACGTTTTTCTTCAAGTATGAATCGAGTAGAAAACATCAAATTTACCACAACCACCTTCACTGTCGTACACTACCATGTTTCTGCACTCGGTCAAAAGGGGTTCCCTCACGACATAGGAGTTATGGCACTTCATTTTTTTTAAACTGCTTTACGTCTCTTTTTAACATCGAGGTCTTTAGAGACGGAAAAGATGGGGGCAAGGATGGGGGCAAGGAATGGGAATGAATTCGGCATGGCCTTTGAAGGAAGTATCCCGGCATTTTCTGGAGTGATTTGCGGAAACCATGGAAAACCCAAATCTGGATGCCCGGACGGAGATTTCGAACCGCCGTCCTCCCGAATGCGAGGCGAGAACGCTAACCGTTACACCGCCCCGCTCGGTATATACGGCACTTCAGTGAATTGTCGGCCAATGTTGTAGTGGAACGGTTGGTTCGGAAGGGTGAAAAGGTTATAGTTCCCTTTATCAGTTGCTGTCCATGTTGCTATTTATTTGGATCTGTTTTACGGCTTATAGGCGATGCGTATTTAATTTTAATAAGAATACAAAGCATTCAAATCAAATACAACGCATTGCCCTCGCTTTACATTTGCCATATATGCAAACACAAACCACTAAGAAATAATGAATATTATGAAACAGATTCAACATTATGAAATTTTACAATGAGTGACAAACGTTTCACATTTATTTTGGTTGATATTCCCTTTAAAACATCAGGGAATGATCTTCACGATTC
>JARYHS010008244.1:0-39427 GCA_031002005.1 Vandiemenella viatica
AACTGTTTTTGTTATGTGTGCGGTGTCTTCCTGGCCTCGAAAGCAGTAAAGTATATAATAAAGGATGCTAACAACTTCTGCTTAGCACAGGTCTTATGTTGGTATACCTGTGGGAGACCAAGACAATAACTGGGCACCAAATGTGTGTGGGTGTTGCAGATCCACTCTCGAGGCCTGGTATACAGGAGAAAACAGAAAAATGAAAGTTGTTGTACCTAGAATTTGACGAGAACCAAGAGATCACCTCTCTAGCTGCTATTTCTGCGATACTGACTTGTCTCATCATAAGAAGTGTAAAAAGACCTATGTTTTTCCATATCCAGACTTGCCCTCATCTCTTAGGTCCATTCCACACGGTCAGGAGCTTCCCATTCCTCCTCCCCCTCCTCCAGTACTGAAAGAGTGTGAAGACAGTGGTGAATCCAGAGGCGGCCTTAGGGGGTGGCGAGCAGGGCAATCTTGGAGAGGCCTCGCGTGGCAACCCGAGGAGGAGAAAGAAAAAAAAAAACATTTAAAACTTTTGCCTAAAAAATTTTCTCATTTAGATTAATTCAGTGTCACATTCGTATAAAAAGTGAGAATTTCCGAACTTCCTCCAAACGCTTCTTTACATTAACCAGCCTGGCACCGGACCACACCACCAAACCAAATTAATAACGGTGGGATATCGGCCGATTGTCGGACCACACGCGGTGTCGTTAGAAACTAACTTCAATCGAGTGATCGCCAACAATAAGGAACTTGTCGTTGCGGTGGCGGTGCTGACCAGTATCGGTTTATAGTGCTGGCGAGATCAATTGGTGGGTCTCCCAGAATGCACCGTTGCCAAACCACGCACTTTACAGTTGTATTCACCTTTTTGCTTGAAGTAATAGTTTATAATGTATTTTAAATAATTTATAATCACAATTTTGTGATAAAATATTGATTTATGTCATTTCGTTAAGAAAGTTATGTTCGTGTAAATGCATTTAATATAACTGAAGAATACTTATTGAATTACTCTTCTTATTTTATTTGTGGCTAAGCACGTATTAAATTTTATTCACAACTAAAATCAAAATTATACTTTGTTATCCTCTGCACTGAAAAACTTGCAAAATTGACGACAAAATTATATATATATTGACTATAGAATTAAAATTGCTGTATACCAAAAATTTATATGTAGAAAAGAAGTATGGCCACTGCAGTTATATAACTAAGCAAAAATGTTATATCGTAATCAGGAATTATTAGAAAGCCAAATGTTTTCAAGCAAAATTAATAATATCCAAGAGTAATATCGTAACTTACTACCAACAATAAAACAAGTTAAATATGAGTTTGGGGTTTTTAAATAACATTAACACAGCAAATGTTTATAGTATCTTAAACTGTTAAGTACAAGCTATTAAAATTGCACAGTAATTGATAAGTTTATTACGTAATATGTTAAATGTTCTTTAATACCTTACTTGTCATTATTCATCTCCATCAACGCCTTATTCTTCTTCATCATCATCTTCCACTTCTTCGCTGCTCTCGTTCTCTGTCGTTGAATCTTCGTTGAGGTTGATTATAAGAGGCTCGATTACATTATCTCGGACCACTTCCTTTTCGAAATCTTCTGTTTGCAGTTTTTTGGTATGGTAAACACATTTATGCCACTGTTCGACCGTGACGTTTTCCAAGGCTTTATGCAACAAACGTTCGACATCGGCGATTTTGAAAGTGTTGTTTTTCTCCGCCGGGCCCAAATGAGCTCTATCGGATTGTACTGGCAATGATAAGGGGGTAATCGGACTACTTCATGTCCTCTTTCATTTGCAAGTACATCCAACTCATACACCGGTTCTTCTTTATTCATGCGGACCTTCTCCAGCATCTCAGCTCTAGTCTCCGTAGGCAAATACAAAATTTCTTTTCTTTTAGCCAAGCAGCTATATCAGCTTTCGGCGATTTGGTTGTTGGAGCTCGGTTTGTCACTGCCGAATGATATTTGGCGTTGTCCATGACGATGATAGAACCTTCCTCCACAATATTCAAAAATCTGTTGAGAAACCAATCTTTAAACGTCGTTGTATTCATTTCTGAGTGATAATCTTCAGATTTGTTGGTTTTGCTGCATCTGTAGACCAACTTGCTTTCCTGTAGAAAGCCTGTCTTTTCTGACCCCGCATGCAAAACAATTAGCCTTGCCCCTTTTCCGACAGGTACCTTTAAGCCCCCACTTTGATTTGGATTCTGCCAGATATTTTTTAAAGAATGGTTCTGAGTTACCCAAGTTTCATCTAAGTAAAAAATGGGTCGCGTGTCACCTGACAAGGGAGCTCATTTTCCTCAAAAATTTGATTCTTGAGGCCACTAAGTCGTTTCGCTCAAGCAAAAATCGCTTACCATCATTCTGACGCCTGTATTTAAACCCTATATTGTTCAATATGCGTCTTAGAGATCGTGCAGATCCTGTAAAATTTATCTTCTCTATTAATATTTTTCTTAATTTTTCTGAGGTAGGGTACTCACCACGGTCGTAAAATTCGTGTACTGTCCTCCTGACAATGCCCCTGTCAAAGTCGTTAAGCTTTGTTATAGTGCTGTATTGTTTCACATTTTTCTTTGGAGAAACAAACGTAGGTGATTTTCCCTCACGACACACTCGCTGGGCAGTTCTCAAACTGACACCACAAGCTGCAGCGCAAATAGACTGTTCATTCCCTAAATTTCTTCGCAATATGGTTGTTTTTTGCGGTAACAAATCACTACAGTTTTTTATTTCATCAATATCAAGTACGTCCATATTTTTCAAGTCTTTTCTTACCAGCGTACATGTAGAAGACAAAATTTCACCATGATTGTCCACAAGAAGTTTGAAATATTTATATACATTGTGAATGATAGATTTACTCTGCCGGCGAAACTCTGTTGTCTTCTTCAGCCGCGGTGGTTCTGCTGTCGATGACATGCGTCTTGTTGGAGTCATTAGTCCGGAAACACCTGGAGTAGGAGAATAAGTCTCTTCCTGAGTATCCATTTTTTAGTAGCACGATTCTCTTGCTAAATTACCGTAATTATAAGTTACTGCACTTTTTGTTCGGTAATTACTGTAATTAATAAATAACTGAAACGAATTATTTAAATCGCAAGCAAAAATCGCAAAACGCTAAAATCAAAATATCCTCTCTCGAGCAAGCTCACCCACACACTGACACACTTTCTAACTCCGATTCACAGGTTTACACATTTTTTGTGTGTTGAAAGGGAGGTGGAAGGTTTGGGGTTGGGCTTCCGCTTGGACTAGGCAACACAGGCCGCACAGCGTTGCAATTTTCAGGTGATAGAAAGAGAGCGCATCGCGAGATTGTCCCCAAGTACGGCAACAGCGCGTTCACACTGACCCGCCAATTCATCTGTCCAAAGCTATAGTGTGGCCCGACCTGTATGCGTTACCAAATCGTTTGTGCGGCACATATGTTTCAGTGAATCTTACGTTATTAACAGTACATATAGGAAAGAGTGAATTGTTAAAAAAAAACTGCCTAACACTGTTTGTAAATTATTTCTGAAATAGTTTTATGTGTTAAACAAAATTTGTGAAATGAGTTCGCGTGATCGTGATGCCGGAAGAAAATTTGAGTCGGGTAGTACAAAAAGGAAACGAGCTATCAGGCCCGCCGCTAGTTGTTTGAGCGCCCGCGTGCAAATACCGATTATGCCGCCCCCTGTCTAACTACAGCCAGTGGTGGATCTAGGAAATTTCCGAAATGGGTCAAAAAATTGTGAGATTGCCGCCCCTTCGAACAGTATTTGCCGCCCCCATTGTTGCCATCCCGATTGTCGCCAGCCGGTCGAAACAGCTGTTGAGCTAAAAAAAAAGGTCGCCCGCTACATAATACGCCACAAATTACGTCGCGGCGACAATGGAGTGGCAACTGTCGCGGGGCGGCGACTGTCGATCACTCGTTTTTCCGCCCCTCTCGATGTGCCGCCCGCGTGCGGTGCACGCCTTGCACGCCCGCTTGCGGCGGCCCTGCGAGCTATCAAAAGAAAACAGGTAGAAGAAAATCTTCGTGGGTCTTTATATAAATACATAAAAGTGACGGTCAAGAAACCTCTAAAAATTCTCCATTGATGGAAAGTGACGTATTATTGCACTCTAACACTAATCCAGCTGAAATTATTCCATCAACATCGTCATGGATGCCACTGCCACCTCGTAATAATAGCGAGGAAAATGAGTCAACATCATTGTCTCCGCCGCAGTCAGCACTATCCAGCCAAGAATGCCTATATAGGCCTATGTCTACGACCATCACTGCCGAAATTGAAAATCTGAATCTTCAAAACGACCTAGGTTTGTGGCCCTTAACAATTACTGATGTAGACCAAACTGAGATTGTATTAAAAGGTCCAATCCGGGTTAAAGTTGATTTTTTCCCCGTAGATCATAATGAAAGGCGATTCAGCGAATATCATTACAGTAAAATATTAGCTAATGGTGAAAAGATTGACAGGCGCTGGATGATTTATTCACAAAAGATGCCGTTTACTGCTTTCCATGTCGAATGTTCGCAACAGAAAATACAAGAATTGGATCCAGTAAAGGAGTTTGTGATTGGAAACACTTGGGTGATTACGTAAAATCTCATGAATCTAGCCGACAGCACAAACATTGTATGTTGAAATGGTTAAATTTAGAGAACGGATTAAAAAGTTGTGCCACTATTGACTCTTTAGCCCAAACTCAGATTGAACAAGAAAGGCAGCAGCGTTGGAGAGATATTTTAGAAAGACTGCTTGCAGCTGTAAATTTTTTCGCATTTCATAATTTGGCCTTCAGAGGTCATAAAGATAAATTATCTGACTCAGATACAAGTGAAACAAGCGGCAACTTTATAGATTTAGTAAAGTTAATAGCTAGATTTGATCCAATGTTGCGACTTCACCTAAAGCAAGTAACAGACAAGACTATTCATGACCACTATCTTGGCAAAAATATCCAAAATGAGCTGATACAATTAATGGCAAGTCACGTGAAGACTAAAATAGTTGACAAAAGAATAAATATTTCTCATTATTCTTGACTGTACCCGTGACGTTTCTCGAGTTGAGCAAATGTCAATTATTATAAGATTTTTAATACAAATACAGCTGGCATTGAAGAACATTTTATTGGCTTCTTAGCCGTTGAAAAAACCACAGCTGAGAGTTTGACTAATCATATAATCACAGAGCTAGAACAGCTGGGTATATAATTGCAAAACTGCCGAGGCCAAGGATATGATAAGGGAGCCAATATGCGTGGAGAAAAAAGTGGTGTTCAGAAACGTATACTTGAAATTAACCCACTTGCTTATTTTTGACCTTGTGGGAGTCATAGCTGGAATCTCCTAGGAGATGTAGCATCGTCTTTTGTTGAAGCAAAATCCTTTTTTGGTTTGCTACAAAGGCTATACACTCTTTTCGCTGGCTCAAGTCAGAGGTGGACTATTTTAAAAGCACATGTAAAATCCTTATCGCTAAAACCACTTTCTGAAATGCAGATGGGAATGCAGGGTAGAATCGATGAAGGCCGTTAAATACCAGCTAAGCGATAAATGTGATGCTTTGAAGGATTTAGCAGAAAATGTAACAGATGTGTCAGTTGGTTAGTGAATGTCATTCTATAGAAAATGAAATAACTAGCTACGAACTTGTAGTTTCTCTCGTCATATGGTATGACATTCTTACAAAGATTAATGTTATAAGTAAAAAGTGGCAGACCGAAAAAATGCACCTCGGTGCGGCTATACAACACCTAGACCAGTGTTTCCCAACGTGGGGCCCACGCCCCACAGGGGGGCAATTTGGTTTTTTTAGGGGAGCAGTTTAGAAATTGACTTGATACGACTTTACCGCTTTCTCTTCGTGTTATTTAAACGCAATGCCAGATATGGGTACAAAATATAGCAAAAAAACAAATTCTTAAAAGGATCACACTAAATTGCCATAATAAATGTTTATTATAAATCTTTTGAATTTGAATTTTAGTATTTCACTAGCTGTTACCCGCGACTTCGTACGCGTGGACTTGGAGATTCATTACCAGAATTGGAAACTGTTAGTAACGTAAGATTTGTCCCAAACAACACCGAGTCGACATAATATGATGGAAAGCCTTCATTATATCATCCTATCGTCTCTGTCTCATGAAGAGAATCAATTTACAACATATTTAAAAACAGAAAAGTAAGCGAAGGTGCGGGGATGTGTGTGTGTGTATGTGTGGAGGCGGGAGGGGGGGGGGGTTAACTGATGGCAGCTTTATTTCAGCTTGGTTTTTTCTTCTTTATTCAACATGAGCATCTGAATCTTATAATCTAATAGCAGCACATTGTCTTCTAGACCTGCACCTTAGGCCAGGTTTACGTCCGTAAGGCATGTCAAAAAGGAAGACAAATTTGTGCCAGAAACTTTTATACAGACACAAATGAATAGTACAGTGCAGAGCAAATTGACTTCTATACTAAATAATAAGTTTTGTTTCTTATCGAAATTTATTAACAAATCAAACACTAACAGACTGCGCGACTGAGCAACCAACGTAACATTACAGACAAACACAAGAATCTGTCTGTCTCTTATCATTCGATAAGTTCTTAAAATTTCGTGACTAAAACTGTTATTCATACCGAAAAAATGTCCTGTGTCCTTCCGACACTATTTCATTGTTAAATTCCATCAATATTGATATAGCCATTTAGTCGTCAAAACGTAACAAGAAGACAGAAACTTACTTCCACAATTATAATATAATAGCTGGTACCCACAACTTCGTTCGTGATTGTAAAGTAATCATATTGACAGCTGTAGACATCTAACCACCATAGTGCACGATGGGAGACTCGATACTATTACCACACACAAATACCAGTCTTCTGCGCTATATAGTTCCGGCAGCAAAGTAAAATTTACGGATACACACAAGTCTTTGGATGAAATACGAAAATATTCATGATCGACCAATTTCAAACACCATATCTCACACACTCCCACAGTTACCGAATTTCGGCCAACGTTGTGATCGATGGGTGACTCTGTGTTACTACCACACAAAAACGCCGGTAATCTGCGTTTGATAGTTTTCACTCAAAAGTTATACACCGTGACACATGCGTCTTTGGCAGAAATATGAAATTGCCGCAGGTCAACCATTTTCATCCCCCATATCTTCCACACCCCCATAGCTACAGACATCTAACAACCATAGTGCACGACAACAGACACGATTCTACCACCACACATAAACACCAATGCTCTATGCTATGTAGTCGGGGCAGAAAAGAGAAATCTGCGGAGACACATGCCTTTCGTCGAAATACGAAAATATCCTTGGTCGGCCACTTACAACCACCATATATCCCACGAAACCACAGTTTCTGAAATTCGGCCGCCGTTGTGATCGAAAGGTGACTCTGTTACTACCACACACAAACGCCAGAGATCTGTCATCGATAGTTTTCGCTGAAAAGTGATACACCATGACACTTTTGTCTTTGGCAGAAATATGAAATTGCCACAGGTCGACCACTTTCAACCCCCATATCTCCCACACCCCCATAGCTACCGACATCTAACAACCATAGTGCACTACATGAGATACGATTCTACTACCAAACACAAACACCAATGCTCTATGCTATGTAGTTGTGGCAGAAAAGTGACATATGCGGAGACAATCGAAATACGAAAATATCCTTTTTCGGCCACTTACAACCACCATATCTACCACAGTACCACAGTTTCTGAAAATCGGCCGCTGTTGTGATCGAAAGGTGACTCATTGCTACTATTACACACAAACGCCAGTTATCTGTGATCTATAGTTTTCGCTGAAAAGTGATACACCATGACACTTTTGTCTTTGGCAGAAGTATGAAATTGCCACAGGTCGACCACTTTCAACCCCCTTTTCTCCCACACCCCCATAGCTACCGACATCTAACAACCATAGTGCACTACATGAGATACGATTCTACTACCAAACACAAACACCAATGCTCTATGCTATATAGTTGTGGCAGAAAAGTGACATATGCGGAGACAATCGAAATACGAAAATATCCTTTTTCGGCCACTTACAACCACCATATCTACCACAGTACCACAGTTTCTGAAAATCGGCCGCTGTTGTGATCGAAAGGTGACTCTTTGCTACTACTACACACAAACGCCAGTTATCTGTGATCTATAGTTTTCGCTGAAAAGTGATACACCATGACACTTTTGTCTTTGGCAGAAGTATGAAATTGCCACAGGTCGACCACTTTCAACCCCCATTTCTCCCACACCCCCATAGCTACCGACATCTAACAACCATAGTGCACTACATGAGATACGATTCTACTACCAAACACAAACACCAATGCTCTATGCTATGTAGCTGTGGCAGAAAAGTGACATATGCGGAGACAGTCGAAATACGAAAATATCCTTTTTCGGCCACTTACAACCACCATATCTACCACAGTACCACAGTTTCTGAAAATCGGCCGCTGTTGTGATCGAAAGGTGACTCTTTGCTACTACTACACACAAACGCCAGTTATCTGTGATCTATAGTTTTCGCTGAAAAGTGATACACCATGACACTTTTGTCTTTGGCAGGAGTATGAAATTGCCACAGGTCGATCACTTTCAACCCCCATTTCTCCCACACCCCCATAGCTACCGACATCTAACAACCATAGTGCACTACATGAGATACGATTCTACTACCAAACACAAACACCAATGCTCTATGCTATGTAGTTGTGGCAGAAAAGTGACATATGCGGAGACAGTCGAAATACGAAAATATCCTTGGTCGGCCACTTACAACCACCATATCTACCACAGTACCACAGTATCTGAAATTCGGCCGCTGTTGTGATCGAAAGGTGACTCTTTGCTACTACTACACACAAACGCCAGTTATCTGTGATCTATAGTTTTCGCTGAAAAGTGATACACCATGACACTTTTGTCTTTGGCAGAAGTATGAAATTGCCACAGGTCGACTACTTTCAACCCCCATATCTTCCACACCCCCATAGCTACCGACATCTAACAACCATAGTGAGTAGGTATAAAAGGGCGGAGCGCGCTCAAAAAGTGCGGTTCTTGCACGGAACACCTCTATTGTTCTAATTGGATACATTGTATCATTCTATTGTTCTCCCCCTCCCACCTGTCAATCATTTTCACACCTCTATTGTTCTCCCCCCTCCCACCTGTCAATCATTTTCACACCTATTGTTCTCTCCCCCCTCCCACTTGACTAACCACTTGTCTCGAGTGCCACTTGACTAACCACTTGACATGAGGGCCACTTGACTAACCACTTGACTAACCTCAGTTACACCCTATTGTCCTTGACCACGCACCCCTCTAGCCGCACCAGGTGTGACGCAGCCGTTGCCAGACCACTTGAGCGAGCAACTGGACTTTCGGACAGATGTCGACATGCCGCTCCTTTTTCGAACGATGAATTCGCGGAGGTATTTGCCAGTGCGTGCCGAGGCAAATAACAGTTACATGCCGAGGCAAATAACAGGTACATGCTGCGGCGGTGGGGGCGGGCGCCGCCACGTGGTTCGCCGTCGGGTTGGCCACGTTGTCTATACACACACACACACACACACACAAACACACACACACACACATCGCGCGGCAAGCGGCGGCTGAACCGCGGCAAGTTGCCGCGGTGCGGCAACATGCCGCGGCTGAGTCCCGCTGCAGGAGTGACGTTGCGGCCGCACGGCGCCACGGCGCAGCTCGTCGCTGCGGTTGCAACACCTTCGGCGGCGGGGATCCGTGCGGCAGCCGTCAAACGCGGCAGCCACAAACACCGCAGGACTCCAGCCTCGTTATCATTAGAGTCGCGGAAACGGTGACCTGGGGTGAAGTTTCTTTCTTAAGTTAGGAATAATGTCTTTAAACATACGACGAACGAGAATACGGATGCTCAGACGGGGATTCGAACCAGCGATCGTTGTTTGACGGCATTCGATGGACGGGAATAAGCATTATACTTTTATATTGAGCGCTTAATAAATGCGATTTAAACCAATGAGGTTTCTTTCTTAAGTTAGGAATTAATGTCTTTAAACATACGACGAACGAGAATATGGATGCTCAGACGGGGATTCGAACCAGCGATCGTTGTTTGACGGCATTCGATGGACGGGAATAAGCATTATACTTTATATTGAGCGCTTAATAAAATGCGATTTAAACCAATGAGGTTTCTTTCTTAAGTTAGGAATTAATGTCTTTAAACATACGACGAAAACACATTTCTGAAAGCTCATTTAACGTAATATTAAGCACGTCATTTCTACCCCAATCACACTAAGTACGATGATAAAATTTATACAGCGTTGATTGTAAAAAACTGAACTTTCTATTTATCTAAAAATACTTTTTAAAAAACTGCTATTTCTGATAGTTGATTACAAATTTCGCTCGCTGAGCCAGAGGCTGATCCCCCAAGGAGGGTCGAGTCTAACACAATGCTCCCTTTTGTTATCGCCCACTCGAACGCGCCTGATGCACAGACCTAAGCGCAACTTCATTTCGCGTAATATTAAGCTTTTAATTTCTACTCTTTACATAACGCGAGAAAAAAAATGTTTATATCATGATAATTCTATGAAAATAACCTTTCCAATTAAAATTTAATATTTTTTAAAAAACTTGTACTTTTGATAGCTGATCTTAAATTTGGGGCTCTGAGCCACGCTTTGTATTGCTGGGGGGTGAGGTTTCTATAGCGTATTGTATGTGTGTCGCTACTGCGGGGCGTTAATTGTGCGCGCTAAGAGTGGCTGTTTAGAAAATTAAACTCCGCAAACAACACAGTAGCGTTCACGCAGCGTCGTTGATGGTTGTACGTAGAGCTTGAATCGAAAATTTACTGCCGCTGCTGCATTGTAATAAATTATTTAGGTGGATATACCGATTCCACTAGGATTATCCTGTACTAAGAAATTTTCCCAGGACGGCTGCAGAGGTGTTTCCTAGCGACCAAGACTTACTAACTGCGATAAGTTCGGCGAAAGACGTTTGTGACGGCGAGTATTTTGGACAAAGTTTTGTGCATATTCTTACGACTCAGACCGAGCGTGGTGGGTGAGCGGTTAACTCTCTGGCCTCACATTCGGGAGGACGCGGGTTCGAATCCCCGTCCAGGCATCCATCGCGCGCTAGTGATAACAAACAAGTATCTGTGCATGCGAAGTAAATAAATATGGAGTCACGTTTATAGTGCGATACACTGAATGTCATAGGCTAGGATAGAGGCGGAATGCGCAGGCAATAAAAAACCCTGGTCATAATGACCAAACGAGCCATTACTCCGTACTTCAGGTGAATGTTGGGTTGGGATCCTTCAAAAGACCATGCCTGAATTCCATTCCGATCCTTGCACCAGTCCTATCGTATGCGGCGTTACTGCGTGGCGTCCAAAAAAAAAATACGAGTACCAATACTCTCGACTCTTTACACTAACGCTCACAGCTTCAGTTGATATTCCAACAGCCTCCTATTCATGAATAAAAAATATTGTTGAATTGATATGTCATGCGATCTACTCTAAAAAGTACCCCAACGTATGAAGCATGCGGACTTTGCGTTTATTCATTCTACATTTAATACTCCAACACTACACGCAGTTTGAGTTGAGAGACTTCTCTATTCACAGCCCACTTCCGGACGTCACCTCGATCGTGACTGCGTGTATTGTTGAATTGATATGTCAAGTGATCTACTCTAAAAAAGTTCCCCCAATGTATGAAGCATGCGGTCCTTTCGTTTATTCATTCCACATTTAATACTCCAACACTACACACAGTTCGAGTTCAGAGACTTCTCTATTCATAGCCCACTTATGGACGTCATCTCGATCGTGACTGCGTGTATTGTTGAATTGATATGTCAAACGATCCACTCTAAAAAGTACCCTATTGTATGAAGCATGCGGACTTTGCGTTTATTAATAGGCTAGGATAGAGGCGGAATGCGCAGGCAATAAAAAACCCAGGTCATAATGACCAAACGAGCCATTACTCCGTACTTCAGGTGAATGTTGGGTTGGGTCCTTCAAAAGACCATGCATGAATTCCATCCAGATCCTTGCACCAGTCCTATCACACTTCGTGATCGGTAAAGATCTGGCCTAGCATTTGGGAGGGCGTGGGCTCGAATCCCAGTCCGGGCATCCAGATTTGAGTTTTCCATGGTTTCCCCAAATAACTCGAGGCGAATGACGGGGATGATTTCTTCATTTGCCATGGCCGAATTCCCCACCGTTCCTCGTCCACTGTCCTTTCCCACCTCTAAAGGCTTCGATGTCGACGAGGCGTAGAACCATAAAAAAAAGAAAACCACGACCACCAACTCCAGATGAATGTCGAGTTATTCATTCAAAATACCATGCCCGAATTCCTTCCCAGTCCTTGCCGCCAGTCCATACAATTATGGCCATTACATTCTCGCAATCACCATAGAGGGGGAATGCGCAGGCAATAAAAAAACCCTGGTCATAATGACCAAACGAGCCATTACTCCGTACTTCAGGTGAATGTTGGGTTGGTTCCTTCAAAAGACCATGCATGAATTCCATCCCGATCCTTGCACCAGTCCTATCACGCATCGTGATCGGTAAAGATCTGGCCTAGCATTTGGGAGGGCGTGGGCTCGAATCCCAGTCCGGGCATCCAGATTTGAGTTTTCCATGGTTTCCCCAAATAACTCGAGGCGAATGACGGGGATGATTTCTTCATTTGCCATGGCCGAATTCCCCACCGTTCCTCGTCCACTGTCCTTTCCCACCTCTAAAGGCTTCGATGTCGACGAGGCGTAGAACCATAAAAAAAAAAGAAAACCACGACCACCAACTCCAGATGAATGTCGAGTTATTCATTCAAAATACCATGCCCGAATTCCTTCCCAGTCCTTGCCGCCAGTCCATACAATTATGGCCATTACATTCTCGCAATCACCATAGAGGGGGAATGCGCAGGCAATAAAAAAACCCTGGTCATAATGACCAAACGAGCCATTACTCCGTACTTCAGGTGAATGTTGGGTTGGTTCCTTCAAAAGACCATGCCTGAATTCCATCCCGATCCTTGCACCAGTCCTATCACGCATCGTGATCGGTAAAGATCTGGCCTAGCATTTGGGAGGGTGCGGGTTCGAACCCCCGTCCAGGCATCCAGATTTGGGTTTTCCATGGTTTCCCCAAATAACGCGAGGCGAATGCCAGGATAATTTCTTCATTTTCCATGGCAGAATTCCTTCCCGTTCTCAGTCGTAACAGCATTACCTAAGGACAGGACTGAACACGTGAAATGACTACGGCATAACGAGCATGGTGGGGTGAGATGCAATGTTGTCGCTTCACATTCGGGAGGACGTGGGTTGGAATCCCTGTCCGAACATCGAAATTTCGGCATTCCATGCTTTTTTGCGAAATTACTGCATTTGGTGCTTAAGCAATTTGACGGGGAAGTGAAAAGTCCAGGATTCTAATCCCGGTCTCAGCTGCGATTTTCAAAAGCCCTTAACCTGACATTCACATCTGGCACAACTTGCGTTGTAATGTAGTTACACCAGAACACTTCCGTTGTTTGGTTTCCAGTTTAAACTGTAGGTTCTCTACACCCGGCTAAGTTCACGTAGGATAGGATAGGTGCGGAATGCGCAGGTGGTGCAGTCCCAGATAAAATTAATTTCTCACAAACGTCTCTAAGGAATTGGATTTTCATGAAATCTTGCATACTGAACAAATATCGAAAGATGCCGAGCGAAGATCGGTCACCCACGTTCAGCTGTTATATTTTTCTTTTACTTCAAAATCTTCTTTCGAAATTGTATACATCCCTTTCCACAACTTTAGTTTTTCTAGTCTTCGAAATAGTCTGCTCTTTTACCCCTTAAACACGGTTTAGTCTCCACCACTAGAGTATTTGACTACTTCTTGAAAATGGTACTAAATTGTTTATTGATACACCTTAAAAGTACAGAGAAGAGCCGCTCGATTCGTGACCGCTTGCCTTACGAAAGCGTCACAGAACTGATTAGTAGACTAGGCTGGGAGTCTCTGGTAGATAGACGACACACGTTTCGTTTAAACTTATTGGTAAACATGTGTACTCCCACTTTCACTTACGAGTGTAGTGAAATACTTCTTCCACCAACCTATTTGAGCCGGAATGGCAGGAAAGACAAGATTATAGAAATAAGGTGCCGCACTGATTCTCATATGAATTCTTTTTTCCTCGTACCATTAGGGATTGGAATGCACAACAGAAAGATTAGCTTTGGTGCTGAGCACCCTCTGCCACCCACAATTTTGTGAATTGCAGAGTATATATATAGATGTAGATTCACCGAGAGAAGAGATTTTTTGACGAAAGTGTATTATTCTGCGTAAAATTCAAAGTTAAAATTTAAAGAATTTAAAATCCTGCCAAAACGCCCCTTCGCTTCCTGGCGCGTGCAACGACAGTCGTGACGTCACACGTCTGTAAACGCTGCCGCTGCGAATGGAGCGTTTCCTATTACCCAAGTTTTCAACTATTTTTATTGTTTGTTGCCGGTTATTTCTTGTTATTGATGAAAGTTCATTTTGAATATAAAATCGAAAACAATTTGTAAAAGCCTACAGCGGAAAAATATTGAATGTAGGCGCCTTATTTGTGGGGCTAGCTATAGAAACAACCACTGAGTTTTATTCTGTGGAGCTTAAAAATGTAACAACTTCAATTTGATATTGCGACAAAGTCACTTACGATTTTCTGTGAAACTCATTTACACCGCAATTTCGTAGTGTTAGATGTAATACGTTGTTTAAGGCGAGAATTATTATGGTTAGGGTCTCTAGGTTCGATCCTCGATTCGAATATGTTCAATTTGTTTTCTGTTGTCACTTTCTTTGGATACTAGTTGCTGTTGATTGCATCGCATAATCATTTTACCCGAAAATCCACCAAAACATCAATTTAATTTTTCTTTTCTTTTTTCTGAAGGCTTCACCCCTTTTTGGATAACAAGCGAATTACAACCATTTGAAACAACCAAAGAAGATTTCAAAAAGGAAAATAGACGTTACTTGCACACCGACCGGACCGAGCGGGGCGGTGTAACGGTTAGCGTTCTCGACTCGCATTCGGGAGGACGGCGGTTCGAATCCCCGTCCGGTCATCCAGATTTGGGTTTTCCATGGTTTCCCCAAATCACTCCAGGCAAATGCCGGGATGCTACCTTCAAAAGGCCATGGCCGAATTCCTTCCCATTCCTTGCCCCCATCCTTGCCCCCCATCCTTTCCCGTCTCTAAAGACCTCGATGTTAAAAAGAGACGTAAAGCAGTTTAAAAAAAAAAAATTGCACACCGAAAATCAAGTTTAAAAAAAAAAATCAATGAAAATTACTTGCACATTAAAATAGACGCAGTTATGTCAGGAAGGTAACCTGCAATTGTATCGTCAGGTAAAAATTCCAATGAAAAAGACACAAAGCGTTCCGGAACTGTTGCAAGATTAGCATGAAATTTCTACAAGTGATGACACTTTTAAAATAAATTCCATTATTCAACGCCGCGCACCTGTATTTTTTGCATGATATTGTCTGTCTGGTAAGTTTAAAAATTAAAGGTTTTCATGTATGGTAGCAATTTGTTTCAATATCTTGCATGGCGCTTAGCAACTATTACGAATTCTTTGAATAAAAACATGGTAGTGCAAAAATCAGCAAACAAAAACAGAAAAAAATGAACGCAAAAAATATTATCCCAACCAAGGTTCGAACGTAGGACGTTCTGAATTCCATTACCACTCTTCAATCACGCAGCAATCCGGACACTACTTCTTAATTGCTTCTCTTTATATTAATAGTAAACACTTTACAGTTTCTTCGTTTGAGATTAAATGAAATGAGGTAGGTAAATGAATAAACAAAAAAATTCAATTTTATTGACAAAAAAGTATCAGTTATCTATAATCTTTAATCTTCAATAAAGAAAAATGGCCCACAACATCCAATTGTTCCGAACGTGGTGAGTGAGCGGTTAACGCTCTGGCCTCGCATCCGGGAGGACGCCGCATAGTGTGATATTTTCTAAATATAGAGAGACAAAAGTCAGTTTTGATAATAATCTACGCAGGGAAAATAGTTATTTATATTGAAAGGAGATAAACCATATTACTCGGAACAAAGGTTTATTTTCCAAAAATTCATGCCTAACAATAGAAAAAATAGTTTGAACAATGGGCTTCCCGTGATCCACCGATTAAGCGCTCCAGTCGGCCGCACCATTCCACTTAGCTTGGTCGATGATTACGCTGTGTTTCTGCGTGTTAGTAATGATCTGTGAGTTGATACTGCTTGTGGTGAGCCTCAAGGTAAGTTTACGCTTGATTTTTTCGTGATAGAATAGCATCATTAAAATAGAGCGAGATTATTTTTAATGAAAAAAAAAATACTACTGAGCCAATTTCATGTTGAGTTTTAGTTCATTATACCGATCTCTTACTATATTTATTTAAAAGAGCTGCTTATTAGCTACAAGAAATTCCTTCATTTGTTGCGCATATTTGCGACACCCATACAACTTTTCTTTATTTTCACTGCACAAATTTCGCGTACAGAATTTTTCGACGTATGGTTTGCTAACGCAAAACAATCAATCTTTAATTATAATGACTCTCAAATTGAAGCTGTTACATTTTTAAGATCAGCAGAATAAAAGTCAGGGGTTTTTTCTATAGTCAGCCCCACAAATAAGGCGTCTATTTTCGATATTTTTCCGCTGTAGGATTTTACAAAATGTTCTCGATTTTGTATTCAAAATGAAATTTCATTAATAACAAGAAATGATCAGCAACAAACAATAAAAATAGTTGAAAACATGGATAATAGGAAACGCTCCATTCCCAGCCGCATCGTTTACAGACGTGTGACGTCATTCAAGCGACCACCAATCCTAGAGAGTTTTCTGTCATGTGACCAGAGGTAAGAAAATAATAATTTTTATTTCGCTTTTTTTACTAAAAATAATCAACTTTTCTTTTCAAAACTGAAAAAAAATATCTTCCTGAAGCATTAATCTACGAGAGTGAGTTCAATTTATAATATTTTTTTAATACTGTCAAATAGCCTATTCATTTAATGTTACCCTATCGCCCAATAGTTACTCACTATTTCAAAATCATGAAGAAAATTGTTTTGACTGAGATCAGATGGTATTAACATCTCTCCGTCACTGCCACCAGTGTCGACAAGTGTGTTAGGCTTGGCAAAATATATATATCGATTTATTTACGTATCGATATTTTTTATAGTATAATCGATATATCTCGTCGATATTTTTATTTTCGATATATTAAAAATCGATATTTCTTGTAGCGTCAACTCTAAGCGCCGACACAATATTTTCTGTAGGAACCCAATTAAATATACAATTTTTAGAGAAGGTCGTATGGCATTGTTGTCCGGGAAACGCCGAAGGGTAGTTTGGCCGCCGGTTGACAGTGTTTCGATTTGCCACGCATGAACCTCTGGATAAATATACGTAAATATCCGTTATTCTGAACGTGCCTTAAAAAAATATGTTAATTCCTCCTATATAAACAGCTTTTCATCAACGGTCAACAGGTTAAAAGAAGTTGTTAAATTAAAAAAAAAATTAAGGTAACATTAACGTCTAACGTAAGAACTTAAGTAGTATCTCGACTAACCACTAATAGACAGGAAATAGTTAGTAAAGTTATTAGCGGATTGTCAACACTCCAGGCCGGTGCTTTCGGAAACTGGGAAAATTATTTGATATGCCAAATCTCTTCTGCGTCGTCCGAAAGAGTGGCTTCTTGCATTTAACTCGGTGGTTCCGGACAACATCAGTAGATTGACGGGAAACATATAAAACAAAGAGTTCTTTCGATGTCTATATCAGACGAATACTGGTTTCATAGGTTGTAAAAATAAACGAAGTGGTAAAACTTTGTATAATTTCTACATGTGTCTTAATTTTTCGGAATTATCTTAAATATTTTGATATATTTTGGGAATATTTTCTAATAATTACTGGATTTAAAAAGTATGTAGATATATCGACATATCGATATTTTTATCGATACATATCGATACTCTTTGGTAATATCGATATTATATTTATCTATACTATTTGGTAATATCGATGTTATATTTATAGATATATTTTTTCATTTGACCATCCCTAAAGTATGCATAAGAGACAATTAAATTAAAGAGCAGGGGATCGGGCCGGTTGTCGAGTTCAACATCGCGTCGACTGCACTGAGTGAGTGATGCCTTTGACAGGGCTGTCGTCGTCGCTGGCGCTGGTGGCGGACGAGGACGAGTTCCACGAGAACCTGGTGGTGTGTCGCGGCGGGCTGTTCCGCAAGCGCTCCGTGTCGCTGGAGGACACGGCGCCCTCGTCGCTGGGTCCTATCGAGCAGCCCGCGGAGTTCCACTCGGCGCCCGCCTCCCCCGAGGGGGCCGCCGCCGAGTCGCCGCCCCCCGCCGCCGTCCAGCAGGCGCCCAGCGTGGCGCACCGCCCCCAGCTGCCGCCCCCGCGCGCCCACTCGCCCACCGCCTCCTGCGACTCGCGGGCCGACCACAGCGACGGGCTCTGGAACGAGTCGCAGGCGACGGTAAGCAGTGCTGCCAACTGTGAGGGGCACGCAAGGCAAGCATCCTCAACCTCTCCCCTCAAGGCCAAATTCCTATCACAGAGTCCGTTTGACTGGATGATAATTGTGCTGACCGTATACTAACCTTTACACAGAGATTTGTGGAATTTTTTTCCTGATTGGAAAGACCAATTAATAAGAATATCTGCTAGGATTATAATGCAAAATCACATAAACACTGTAGAAAAGCTCAACTAGTACTCAACAAATGTGATCACTGATCATACTTCTTAGACCAAATACTCTTAGATACTAGGAAATGATAGGATTTCTTGTAAGGAATCTATACACCAATGTACTTCGTTTAAAGGTACACGCGGAGTCCGAGCCAGACCTCGGGTAATTCATCGATGTCACCCTGCACACACAAGGGACATGAAATCCTCAAGGCTTCCTCAGTCCCAGAGCTGGCTTCACGATGGCCACATCCGATGATGAGCACGCATTGGCTGCTCTTAGTTTGTTAATCGCGGCAAGTAGCGCTAAACATCGCGCAAAAAAGTGCTTCGGAAAAAGTGTATGGTACAAAGAGTGGCTACTCGAAAGAAGAAAATATTCTCACTCAGATCTTATTTCAAAATCGAAGTGTTTTCCAAAAGATGTTCATAATTATTTGAGGATGAACGAATAAACCTATTTTCATCTGTTATCGTTAGTCTCTCCATTTATTACAAAGAATGATACCGTTATGCGGGAAGCAATTTCGCCCCATGATAGACTTAACTGCTACGCTGCGGTTTTTGGCAACGGGAAGAAGCTATGATGACCTTAAGTTTTCAACAATAACTTCTGCCAGCTTGGTGTAGGCAGATTCTCGTTTGTTTCTGTCGTGGTATTCCTTGCACTTCCCTTCCCATAGGCAGGCTCACTTGCATGCATTTTTATAGATTCTTCCTGTACACAGAACATCACGAAACCGAACAGTACAAACAAAATCGCTGCACACACAGGCACTCAGGAGAAATACTCGAGGGTCGACTAAACGCAGGACACACGCTGAGATTCTCACCCTCCGTCCCGGCCTTCGAGGAAGTAAGAATTGTTTTTCGGTGAGGATTTGGTCGCATGAGCAGCCACTGGGGTGCGGCCAGGGCCTCAATGAAATGCCCACACACGTTTCGGGATCGTTCAAGGCCGGGACCATTCCGTCCAAATCCCGAGGGTTTCCCGTACGTGTGTGGCGGCCTTTAAAGATTTTTTTTTTTTTGAACAGTTTAACGTCCCTTTTTAACAACGTGGTCTTTAGAGACGGGAAAGGATGGGGGCAAGGAATGGGAAGGAATTCGGCCATGGCCTTTTGAAGGAAGCATCCCGGCATTCACCTGTATTGATTTGGGGAAACCATGGAAAACCCAAATCTGGATGCCCGGACGGGGATTCGAACCGCCGTCCTCCCGAATGCGAGGCCAGAACGCTATCCGTTACACCACCACGCTCGGTGCCTTTAAAGAGGTATATTCAAGGTATATTTCAGGTTGTTCAATCAATAAGGCTCTCGATCAATAATTTCATGGTCCCGGGTTTTAATGCCGCAGGGCCAGGAATTTTTAGGGGTTATATTTGATCAAATAATCTACGCCAGTACGCTCCTTGGTTCTCAATCCACGTTAAGCTGTAGGTCATAGAGGACTGTCCTACCTCTGACACAACTTTTAAAAACCTTCGGGTGTGGACTAAGGTACGTTTACTATCTTGTAACACCCGCCTCCTTGCAAATAATTCTTAGCAAGGGCGGTCGTTGTAAAAATGTCTTTACCTGCTGGCCTTTATTATCCCTCTTTTAGTCGTGAGTCTCATTTATTTTCCTCTGACCGTATCTTGCCGACTGACTGACACTGACATTTTGTTTGACCGCCACTTGCTGAGCGCCTCTAAGCGATGATTGCCGGCTTGTACCCACCTATCAATTAAGCAAAAGTACGACAGTATTAAATGGCAACTGGTACATCAGTCTGGCATACTACAACACTGGCGGTACAGGAACCGGGGAAGCAAGTCACAAAAAGAAACAACACCCATCATTCACAAAAAAAACTACCGTAAATTTCTGAAATTTCGGAGCCATAAACGGTTAAAACAGTGAAGAGTAGCCCAGGAAAGCCGCTTTGATGACCTTCCATGGCAAGATTGGAAAAGTCTATAGATTCCGGTACCTTGGTGAATACGTCCATCCCAATGGTAGAGATGAAAGCTCCATCTTAGATAGGTGTGCTAAACTCAAGACAGCATACTAACTGTTGCCAGGTCGTTACAACAAGAATTGTATACGAAGAATGACAAAGAAAAATTCATGGGGCAAGAGTTCTCCCGGATGGAACCTACCGACTGAAAGCGAGCTGCGAATTGTACCAAATGTTAGGAACGGCTATCACCAGCATGCGACATAGGCGACTGAAGTTTTACTGGCACCTTCTGAGAATGGACAGCAACAGGTTTACCTACAAGGTCTTCTCACTTAGCAAAAGCTATAAGACAGGAAGCATATGGCTCAATGAGGTACAAAAAGTTTTGCGCTCCGCTGGAATATCAGATACTGATGTTGCAGATCGGTAAACTCCTGGCCCCTCCACCAAAAATTACTAAACCTCGGAAACTTATCTCACAGGAGAGAAAGAAATAATCAATAGCTGGGCTTAAAAGGTATTGGGAACAAAGGCGAGTATCAAGAAATAAGTAATTATAAGCGCTTCATAGCGGGCTTGAATAAATAATAATAATAATTAATTAAACGATGTAGAAAACTACAGGACATTAATCATGTTAAGTGTCAAGGCAAATAGATTGGCTGAATCCCATTGTGGTGGTTCTCTGTGCTGTGCGTTGGAGATGCGGTGCATGTTGAAATGGTAAATAAGAAAACGCAAACAAAAGACACATTTATATTGGGGTGAAGTTAATAATTATATGAACTTAAAATCATTATTATTTATAATTAATAATTGTGATAGTATATTTTTCTTGTATTTTACAACAAGCAAATTTATTATTTAACGAATTGTCATTTATTTCCACACAAACAAAATGATAACTTAAATATCTTTACATATATTGGAGGATTTCTTATTTTTAACATATACGAATTTTAACTAAATAGGATGCCGTATAATTGTCCAGAAGGTGGCAGTGAGGATGGGAGGGGAAAACATGAAGGTGATGGCTTTTGCGGACGATCTGATGATCTGGGGAGGTGATGAAGAGGAAGTGCAGCGGCAGTTGGATGTATGGACAGACAGTGTGGAGGAATATGGCCTGAAATTTAGTGTAAAGAAATGTGAGTACATGGTAACAACCAGAAAGAAGAATAGGTTAACCCAGGGAATTGTGATGGCAGGGGAACAAGAAAGAAGGTAAACAGGTTCAAGTACTTGGGAAGTCTATTAGAGGAATGTGGAGGAAATGATGGCGAGATAAGTGAAAGAGGAAGACAAGCAGAAGCGTTCCTAATGAGCATTAGAAGCCTGATATGGAATAAAGATGTGCCACAGAGAAGCAAGAGAGTAATCTATCATAAATACTATATGCCTATCTTGACTTATGCTACTGAAACGTGGACAATGAAAAAGCGGGACATCAGCAGAGTACAAGCAAGCGAAATGAAGTTTTGAAGAGGTAGAACAGGAGTTACTAAAATGGACAGAATAAGGAAAGAAGTGATTAGATGTACCATAAAAGAGGAACCCCTACAGGAAACTGTAGAGAGGACCAGACTGAGATGGTATGGACATGTAAAGAGAATGGAGGCTCAGAGAATCCCAAGAAAAATTCACGAAATAAAGATGCATTGTAAACGACCCAGAGGAAGACCAAGAGATAGATGGCTGAAAGGAGTTGTGTTTTTATAGAGGAGGAGAGGACTGGAACAAGGTGGTGACAGAGAGATGGTGGGAAGAAAGAAAGAAATGGAGAGGCTTGTGCATGAAGTAGACCCGGCCAGAGGGTGGAAACTGTTGAGGATGATGATGATAATTATCCAGCTAGCGTCTAAATATTAGAACACTGAGAACCTTTTTTATCACGCAGGTCACCCTGCCAGAACCGTTTCAGGTTCATACGAAATTGAAGAGCGATGGATATGTTTTTCTTTTAGTTAGTAATCGATAATTACCGGTCGTTCGCAACCTTTCAGCACAAGCAGCATCGGTCCACACACGGTCATACTTCCGGCAGGGACACAACATAGGAGGGTGGCTTTACCGTCCAAGTCCACCTATCACAAATACTTCAAACACATATGCAGATTGGAACTGTCCGTGGCACTCTAAAACACTTACTCCGCGATTCACTAAAAGTGGATGGCGGAGGGGGCATTGCCCCAGTCCTCATGTGTAACCATTGTGCATTGGAAGGGATATACGGGATATGGCAGGAGGCGCCCATGGGCTATTTTGGGGAACCATCCCGGCATTTGCCAGGAGCGATCTGGAAAAACCATGGAAAACCCAGATCAGGATGGCCAGAGTGAATTTTTCAATCAGCTTCTGCCGAGAGCAACGCCTTCGGTATTCCAGATCTTCCAAACCCAACTCATTCAACATCGCACTTACGCTTTCCCAGTCATTAATCGGGTGGCTCTTCTGTCGACCTTCTACAATGCATGCATTAACCCCTTTTGATAGGGAACCCATACAGAACACCAATATTCTAAGTGAGGTCACACCAGAGCTTTGTATCTAATAGATTTAGCTTCCGGTGTACATTGTTTTGAATTACTATCATGAAATCGCAGCATTTGATTTGCTTTCCCAATTACCTTCTCATTATGTTCATTCCACAACAAATTATTATGAATTGTTTGACCTAAGTACTCAACGGAATCAACCGTTCTGATGACAGTGCCATTAATTTTATGTTCAGAGCCAAAAGGTGTTGCTTAGTACTTATATGCATGACTTGGCATTTTTTAGCGTTTAACTCCAGCTGCCAGTCTCTGCACGAAGCGATTACGTTCATAACATCAGCCACTCTGCGAAAGAGCTCATCACGGCCGCGTATAATGCCTCTTCTCTCCCGAAGTCTGTCCTCGGCTCGGTTGGTTGCAGAGAAAGAAATGAAACATCAATCTTAGAGGGTATTTTGCATTGTGGCACGTCCTAGTAAACCAGACGCTCTATTCACTTGTCACTCTCAACAATGCGCTCGCAGGAACTGTCCCTCGCCAGGTCTCAACCCCCCTACTGTGTCCAAACACGGGGGAGGGTGTCTATTAATTACGTGAGGTGGTTTTCCTGAATTACAGACCCATCCTCCGTCCCCCCACCTCTGGTGAGATTTATTTGGTGAGATCTGGTCGGACCCGCCCCCCCCAAGATGACGTGAGTTTTTGACGGCCCCCCCTCCCGCCCCCTTGCTGATAGACCTCGTAATTTTTTATTTAGCTTCCTTTCTTCCGAGGGCGGTTATCCGCGTCGTTTGTAGATCTTATACGCCCCTTAAAGTCGATATTACGGTCGTTTGTAGACCATTTTTTTTTAGTTCTACTGTCCTTCAAGAATATCAAAACCTCACGTGAGATTCCCGTCTACTACCTCCCCTCCCCCTATTTCACCTCACGTAATTAAGGGGCATCCCCTTGGCTCTCACGAGAACAACGATCCATCCCGGCCTCTTGTTGTTCTCCGTGCCTGCCTGCTGTCCCAACAGAATATTCCTTTACCTGTTTCTCAGTACAGTTGTGTTGTTTCTTAAGGGATGATTTAACTTTTTGCTGGTTTCAAGGTGCTGCAGGCCGTGGAGGGCGCCCCTGGAGCGCTGGACGCCCCCGGCAGCCCGGGCACAGTGGCGCTGACGCCGTCCTCTCGCCGGAAACACCTGTTGCTGCTGCAGCACCAGCAGCGCTCCTCCATGGACACCGACGCGCTCGACGAGGAGCTCGACCTCTCCGACGTGGCGCAGGTGGGTGCCTCACGTCTGCCGGACAACACCGAGAACAGGCGGCACACTACTCTCTGTTCACAGCTCTCTTATGCACGTAGGAACAATTCTTTTAGGAGTTTAGGCACGAATATTTGGCTGGATTTTGTCGCCATTGTACAGCTTCTCCCAGCTGCTTATTTGATTGTTCAGAATCCTCGTATCGAACACTGTTATTTTAATAAAAGATTTCGCCTCTAAACGGTGAGCAACTTTTTACCCCTCCCTCTACTTCCAGCATAGCTCCTTATGGGTAAACCACTAAATGTAAATAAAACCTTAATAATCTCCTGATTTCACTAAGTAAAGACTTTAGCGACTTTTGACGAACCTGATCGGACTAGTGTAGACACGGCCAAGGTTCGATTAGAGGACTGAGAAAGTAGGTAATAATCGAGCATAGTGATCGATCTGGGAACGGTTTGAGATATTCGTGGTTAATAAGTCATTTATATATATATATATATATATATACTTTTTACTGTCGTTAAACAGAGTGCATACGATTCTACAAAAGATATACAATTTATATACATTAGGATTACTCCTGAAGACTGATTACAATGTAAGGAGCTCTTGCACTACCTTCCGAAAATACTGCTATGACATGCTGGAATACAGTGAAATTGTTGATTATTTTATAACTTCATGAATATGATTTTTACTGCGGCTGCTGGCGATTATCTGATTCCAGTTAACCCTTGCTAAAAACGATGTGGAGGAACCCAGCTCCCTAACTATGATCAATCGATCGCTTCGCACTTCCAATCATATAACCCCACATTAGAGCAAATCTTTTGGGCGCTGACCATCTTCCTCGTGTGCGGCGCCACTTACTCTACCATTACGCACATTTTACAAGCTGTTAGCACTCCAGATCCACGGTCGATGCCTCTTGTCTGGTATCTTAACGTTAGAACTCGCCGTCCTCGTTTACTAGCTAAGCAATACTTAAGAAACGTGTAGCTTCAAGGAAAGTGAACCACCCGGTTCCCTACAAGCCCCAGAACCGTTCCAAGCTTCACTACAGCGGGACAGGTAACCACTATTTCACTGTAGAGGAATGTGTTGTTGTGATGTGTGGTGTTTGTGGTTGCAGGGCCAGCCGCCGGCGTCGCCCAGGATACGCGTCGAGGCGCCGCCTCCCGGGCAGGCGGGGGCGGAGGAGGACGGGGAGGTGAGGGCGCTCACCTGCGCCGACAGGTCAGTGGATAACGACAGCTAAATTCGACATGCTAAGGGTACAATGGTCTAGGAACTCACCTCCAAGAAACCTCCAGGATTCTACCAGCCTCGCGCTCTCTGGTTGACCATCGACCGAAAACGTAGAATCGCAAATTAAGAGAAGGTGCCTGTCGCAGAGCGGTGAGACAGAGGTGAGCTGGTTAACGAAACTAGAGTATCCTCTCTAAGAAGCATTGCACTGATCAGCCAAAACATTATGACCACCTGCTTATTAGTGTGTTGGTCTATCTTTGTAGCACAATACAGCAGCGATTCGGCGTCGTATGGATTCGAAAAGTCCTTTATAGGTTTTCGGAGTTGTCTGGCATCAGATATCTACGCACAGGTCACGCAATTAGCTTAAATAACCAGCCGGTGTTTTGTGGGCGCGTCTCCTGCGAAAAAGCATCTCGGATCGGCGAGGCTGGTCGACTGTTCGAGTTCTACTGTAGTGAGCATCTGTGCAGAGTGGTTGAAGGACGGTGAAACCACGACAGGGCGACAAGGTGGTGGACGTCCACGCCTCATACAGAACGTGGAGATCGGAGGCTTGCCCGCTCTGTAAAGCGGGACCGGTGGAGATCTGTGGCAGATCTGACATCAGGGTATAATGCTTGTGCAGGCACAAGTGTTTCGGAGCACACTCCACTGTGAGATCTGCCACAGATCGCCGCCTATCCCGTTTTATAGAGCGGGCAAGCCTCCGATCTCGACGTACTGTGATGTGGAGTGGTGGACGTCCACCTCCTTGTCACCCAGTCGTGGTTTCACTGTCGTTCAACCACTCTGCATAGATGCTCACTACAGTAGCACGCGAACACACGACCAGCCTCGCCGTTTCCGAGATGCTCGTTCCCAGGTGCCGCGTCCACAAACCACCGGCTCGTAATTTAAGGGAATTGCGTGATCTGTGCGTAGACATCTGATGCCAGACAACTCCGAAAAACCTATAAAGAACTTTTCGAATCCATGCCACGCCGAATCGCTGCTGTATTGCGCTCCAAAGATGGATCAACACACTAATAAGCAGGTGGTCATAATGTTTTGGCTGATCAGTGCATATCCTAGAGGGGAATTTTCATCGGTCAAGGGAAGGACAAAGCGTTAGTAGTGCATATTATCAAGTAGTGAAAAAGAGCATCTGAGACTTCGCTCGTATTAACAGATTGTTGTATTCTAATAGGACTTTACATCAAATAATTAGTTGAACACAGGAAAATAGAGAGAGTTGTAATAAATTTAGAGTCGTAGTGAACTTGTAAAAAAAAGAATTAATGGTAAAAATTTTATTCGAATATGTTGTTGCATTGAAATACAATTCGAGATTAGACTCAGCAAAACTATTGGAAACTAGTTTTTAGTGTGTGCATTGCGGAGTGTTTTGCTGGTTGTTTATGATCCTGGTGCTATGTCTGCAGACTGGAGCGCTGTTCCCAGGACTCCTCGGGACTGTCCCCCAGGAGAGGCCGCAGTCCCCAGCTGGGACACAGGACCCCGGAGGCGTCCGCCGCGTCCTCACTGGAGTCCTGCGACAGGATATCCCGGGACGGAACAGGTGAGCCCAGTGCCTTACTACCAACTGACACACCCTAATCATAGAGCCGAGTTTCCAAATTTTTTTTTACGTACGATGCAGCGTAGTGATCTAATGATCCTCAGATGGAGCAATCTAGTGACGATCATTTGAGAGTTTTCATTCCCCCTTTCGAATAAATAATCGAAAAAAGTGTATTATGGGGCGCACGACAGAACTTAGAACATGGTATCTCTCTCTAAGGATGCTCCGATTGTACGTAACCAGTTTTTTTCGTAAATCTGGACCTCTCCTCCACGTTGATGAGCATTGGCGAGTGAGATCTGGTTGGGGACTATCTCCTCTCCCCACCCCTTTCACCTTGGTGGTCATGAGCATTTGGTGAGATACCTGCTATGGGGCCTTTCCCCCTTTCCCCCACGAAATCGAAAGAAAAGCTCTACTGCTCCTGAATATTGAAATGACGCCCTAAATTTGGGGGTCTCAACGCGGGATGTAATTTTTTAAGGGGTTTTACAATTTTAGGGGAATGTTTAGGGGTATTTTTTAAGAGACTATTTGATTTATTTGTTGAATTTGTGGAGCATTAAAATAGCATCAGGTAGTACCTTGTTACTAAGAATACTTTTCTGTGGCTAATTTTTTCTGATCACAAACTAATATATCTATGTTCTGATTAGAATTTTTTTTAAAAGAAAGGTCACCATAGACTAAGTGTTTAGTGTTTACCACAGATGTAGATTTCTTTTGGTTACCTACGGACATGTAAAGGCGTGATTATTGAAGCAACGTGGAACAATGTTGCCGTTGTTGTTTACAAATTTCTGGTCGATTTTTCTGTGCTGTTGTGTGTCAATGTGCAATTTGTTGATTAACAATTTTGAAAACGATTTTTATTTGTACCGAAAGGTTGGTACAAGTCAAACCCAACATACAACGTACTCATATTTTTGGCAACAAAAATGACATCGACTCCGAGTAGTACCAATTAAGTAATGATGGAATACATCCACCTCGACTAATTTTTATTCAGATGATTGTGACGCAGCTGGCTTTAACATTTTGCAAACATTTGCCTAGTATTAATCTCGATTGCACTTTCGACTGCGCCTTTTCTATCTATAATATTGCTAAAAATAAGTTGCGTAGTTAGGTTATGTTTTGAAATGCTACAACGTGTGATAATGGTCCAATTCACATTGCGATGAAATGGTGGATGTGGCATAACATTTAATCCTCCTACTAAAATGTTAAAATTGTTTTATGTTAAAATGTATGACCTCATAAACTCTGTAGCATCAGAACAAAACGAAATAATGTTCGAAATATTGTATAATCTATAAATAACGAAAATTACTAAGTGAAATATAGTATTTACTTTGTAGGGGCGATTTACTTTATTGGCGATTTTTGGGGTTATTGACATAAGCTTTAGGGGTAAAAAATATTTTGAGTTGGCAACCCTGGTTGACAGTCGATAGTTTGGCTCATTGCGCTTAGGCGCCGTACACTCGATCGTTGTCTGATCCCGTCCAGACTGCGGTTATTATGAGGTTTCCTGCAGGCACCAAGGTGAACTTAGAGATGGTTCCCAATTTCCGCCTGACAAAATATACATTTCACAAATAAAAATACACATATCATACAGAACATTTCGCAGACAGATGGGAACAATTCCTCTATTGATTACGTAGTACGACCTGGCAGTGTATAAAATGATTGACGTCAGCAAGCTTTAAAATCGGAGATCTAAATTCGAATATGCCAAAGATGAGTGATAAGCCCAGCCCTAATGTGGGGAAAAGACGGTGGAGATGATCAGACAAGAAGTAATGGTTAGCCATCTCCATAGAAAACAAACGTAACAACAAATGTGATTCATACAGACCGTCAATAATCCGAACGTCAATTATCCGAAGATGCGTCAACTTTGGTTCCATTTACACATGTACAGTACACTTGTTTTGTTCGTAAATTCCGCTAACAAAGAACTAGCAACAATGAGTGTTACACCTTGCGTTTGTTGTTATATTATCGTCGCAATATCCTCGTGACCAACCGCACACTGGCTTTCATACTGAACGCATGTTGTAACCATTACGCGACAACAATTGTTCTGGTGCGCTGGTAATTTTGAGTTTCTTCTAAACATCGGAATCCCGCCGTGTTCAACCTGAGCTATTGTTATTGATTTGCTGTGTTGTTGAGTTCTGTTTACTTTATTATCTCGTACTAACATTATACCCATATAATGGCTTCGTGTTCATCTTCTAGAAGGAAGCATAAGTGTCTCCAAGGTTTTTTTTTTTTATTTTATTTTTTATTTTATTTTTTATTTTACGTCTCGTCGACGGCTGAGGTCAAGGAACGGGGACAAGGAACGCGATGGAATTCGGCCTTGGCCTTTTTGAAGGAAGCATTCCGGAATTCGCCTGGAGTGATTTGGGGAAACCATGGAAAACCCAAATCTGGATGCCCGGACGGGGATTCGAACCCGCGTCCTTCCGAATGCGAGGTCAGAACGTTAACCGTTCACCCACCACGCTCGATGTCTCCAAGATGAAGCAAAGGACTTCTTTTGCTTGGGGTATGTAAAAGTGTAAAGTACTTAATGTAATTTTGAAGGTAAACTAAAAACTATTCAAACCGAAACTGTACAAACAGAAAATCCGAACAAATCGATATTCTGAACCACCCTCGATCCCAGTTAGTTCAGATAATCAATGAACTACTGAATGGGCAAACGCCTCGTGTAGTACTGTTATGACGAAGTCATATTCTAAGACTACAGTTAATACCAAGTATGGGTCTGAGCGAGTAACCGCAGTCAGGGCCGGCGCTAAGAATTTCGAGCCCGGGGTAAAATGGGTGACCTTTTTCTTTGGCTCCACAAACTAGCCGGGCGACAATCGGCGGATTGTTGCTTCGAGGCCTGGGGCCCCTGCAACCGGTGATCGGGCCCTCCCGCCCCCCATCTGGCGGCGGGCCCGGGTACATTTGACCCGCTACCCCCCCCCCCCCATAACGCCGGCCTTTGACCGTATTTTATACGGTCATCGACGCCTCATCAGATGGAGGGCGCACGAGAAGCCATTTTAGGTTAAGCGGCGGCCGCGGCCGCCATTCTAGTTAACGCTTGAAACTCGTTACCAAATTCAGTCATGCCCTCCGGTGCTGGACGAGTATATAGGCCAACCGAGGCATCGGGGAGTGATCTGTGGATCAGTTATTCTGCTGGTTAATCAGTCAGTTGAGTTCGAGTTCAGTCGATGAGTCGGGAGTCTTCTCGACCGAGCCCAGCGGGCCGGGTTCGATCCCAAGAACCGGCCAGTCTGTGCACCCTCTGTCGCCGCCAAATGTAAGCATACCATCCAATTCTATTCTGAGGATCTATGAAGTAACCTTCCTATTCATGTACTCTTGTTCTCTATGAGAGCATTTGTAAATATACTTCCTTACGCCCAACCTTGTGTCTTTACTAGTTATAGCATAAGCTCCCACAGGAGCGTTAAACCCTCTCTGGGTGCTGTCACACTCGGGATAACTATATCACAGTAAGCCTGCCTGATCTATCCACACATCATCCTTTAACCACTCTGGGATCGTGGGTCTATGGTAGCCGGCTTGCTTCTAGCCTCGGGTCGTTAAATACGCGCGTCTTTCGGGGTTAGATCACTTTAGTTATCATACTGCCAGCGGGGGAGTGCTAAGGCAAACCCGTTGGCCATAGTTTGTGGAGGTGGCCTGAGATCGTATGTTGGAACAGGTCCACAACAGTAAACTATACGCTATGTCGTCGGGATACCTCGCACGTGAGTGTCGCCTCAGCGTCCACTGCATGTCGCAGGCACGACGAGCACGCCCGGCACGACGACGGGCACGGAGCTGGCGCGCACAGACTCTGGCCGCACCAACACCGACATCTCGGAGACCACCAGCGACGACTACGTCACGGCCGACGGCAACTCCAACGCGGAGGCGGTGGCCTGCCGCGCGGGGGCTGCGGCGGCGGCGCCCGTGCAGGGGGCGGCGAGGCGGGCGGACGGCGACGGCAGCTCCTTCGAGAGCGCCTCCTCATTGTACAGCCTCGCCAGGGGCGACCTCTCCGCCGACGACCTCATACAGGTACACTGACCTTCAAGTACTACCTCATAGGATATACACTCAGCCCATGGCAGCTCCTTCGAGAGCGCCTCCTCACTGTACAGCCTCGCCAGGGGCGACCTCTCCGCCGAAGACCTCATACAGGTACACTGACCTTCAAGTACTACCTCATAGGATATACACTCAGTCCCTAGTATAAAAAGGAAAACTTTCCCTACCCCCTTCATTCTGAAATCAAGTGTTGCTTTATAGCCACCGCAGTCTCTTCCCTTCTTCGTGATAATCTTCTGCCTTTCACCAATAACCTTCCATACCCAACAGTCTCTTCAACTTCCTCCTGTCTTCCGATGACGCTCAATCCAGGTATTTTATAAGAGAAAAGGATAAAGGCAATTTTCTTAGCTTCCAACCCGTATTCCTGTAGGATTAGCAGAGGCAAAGCTCCGCATTCCTACAGGTATTTCCTGACCGTAGGGACTACAGTGGAAATGCTGAGGTCAGCTACACTGTCCGGCCCTTTTTCTTTTAACCTCCCCCTTTCGCCTGCTCTCATTTGAGAGGTGGCTGGGTGGGCCTGGGGGAAGGACGTTCATCTTCCAGGAAAATTCCTTGGCTTCATCGGTGACGGAACCCCAATTGTCCAGGCCGTAGTCAGACACTTTATAGCCTGGGCTACGCCGCCAGCCCCAGTTCTTTTATAGCATCACTTATTGATATTTTCTGCGGTCATGTCTACAAACAGATCTAACTACAGTCATTGTGCGCCCTCAAACTCCTGTATCTGATACCCAAACTACTCCACGATATTCATACAGTGGCCTGACAAAAGTATTGTAACCAAATTTCCTCACTTGTTTAGTGTATCCTCTCATCACTTTCCTACCACCTGCAAAATATGTGCTGGCCGTCGTCGTAATCACCAGTGTTCTGTCCTAAGACAGGTGTTCACATGGCTGCTCGCCATGCTCTCCTGTCTTCTGCCCTTTTCTTTATGTCCAAGTAGTTCCTGTTCCTTTATGTTATCTGTATCTTGTACCATCTTCTTCCTCGCACTCTCCTCCCACAAACATGGTCCTTCCAAGGCGTCTTTTAGCAAGCACTCCCCTCTCAGCAAGTCTCCCATCCAATTCTTCTTTCTTTCTGATATGATTTAGGGTACTTTCTTTCTTTCACCAGTCCTTTCCAGCACTTCAACATTAATCACTTTTTCAATCCAGTTTATATTCTGCATTCTACTCCACATTCACATCTCAAACGCTTTTATCAGTTTACACTCTTCTCGCCTCAGAGTCAGCGTCTACGCCCCATAAACAACTACACTCCGCACAAAACATTTATCAAACATCTATACTAATATTATAAATGAGAAAGTAACTCTGTCTGTCTCTTTGTTACGTTTCTTGGGCTAAACGGCTAATTTTATCGTGGTCAAATTTGACAAGGAGATGCTATTTGTCATTGGGATGGACATTAGATACTTTTTTCTGTACAAATAATACATACTGTCATATAAATTTGAAAAATTACTGAAAGGCTATAGACACTCGCAAAGGATGTGTACGTCTCTGTAGTACCTTCCAGTACAGCGGTCTGGTAGCTCAGTGTGCTAGGTCCTCCTTACTATTAATTAGTCGAAAGGTCGATAGCCCGCCAACTTCAACACATGGCCCAAGCGTTGATTTTCGCAGTAGTGCTATTACCTAGCATATTATTAATGCTTAATAAACTGCACTCAAATTACACACTTCTGCGTAACTTATGTTAATGTTACATCAAATCCACCAATATTTTCATATATATGTGCACAATTTATTAACTACTTTAAACAGGCCTACTCTACACCAATTGTCGTCATCCAGGTTAATCATGTTCTCTCGATCCTTCGGTCCTGTATTGACTTTTTCCGCTACTGTTCGGACCGCCCCAGTTGCGGCACTGAGTTTACCATCATTCGCCCAGGATCTTGCTGTCTTCCTTCGTCCCTTCTTACTGCCTGGCTATTATTGTGATGCGACCACTGATTGTCATGGCGCCTGTCTTCATATTCCCTTCTCCTATCATCACCCGAATTCCTATTGAACTGCTCTTCTTGGTTATATCCGTGCATACAGCCTCTGCCTCTAGTAAAATTATCCTGCGACGGCACCTGGTTTGCTCTATTATAATTTCGGGAATCATTCCTCCCGTCATCTCTCGGCCCATGTTCATTGGTACTACTCTAACGATCCAGTCTTTCAACTGCTTCAAGAAATTCTTCCACACTATTCCATTGATTAATGATTAGCTTATCTTGAACAAGTCTGGGCTATTTTTGTAATAACACTTCTATCTTCTCATCATCATCTATTCCTTGGTCCAGATAACGTAATTCCTTCACAACTGTTTCACAAAAGTATTTCATACTACCATCACGCCTACTATAATATCGACAATTCCAAAAATCCCTTATCAGTCTTCTTTGCTTCCGCTGCGACCAATACCTGCTCAAAAATAATCTCAAAAATTCTTCATAGTTGTTACACTCCTCAGCAATCTCGCAACTCCATGCAAAGGCATCCCCTCGTAACATGTTTTTAACATATCTTATCTTGTCAACGACCGACCACTCATAAGGTAAACCATTCTTATAAGCTCTAACAAATTCTACAGGATACACCCCTCCTTCTGGTTCAAATTTCACTTCCAGAAACTTAAAATGATTCGTAATGATGTTACCGCTTCCCACAGTAGTCACACTTCGCCGTTCTGCTTACTCAACTCTTTGAATTAATTGCATCATCTCTTCCCTCACATCTTCTTTAACTACTTTCAATTGCACTTCCATCTGGTTAGCTATTTCCGTCATCTTACATGTAACCCCTTTTACCTTCTTGTCCATAACCACTAACCTCTCTCCTAATCGAGAAATTCTTTTGGAATTGGTTTCGGTCTTTTGCTTCAACTCTTCAATGCCTTTGGCACAATTCCTCTCATTTTCATAAATTATTTTATTTTCTTCTCGCATAGCCATTTGCTCTTCTTGTATTATATTGCTACTTTTCTTCACTTTCTCCTCAACTTTCTGTTGCACTAAAAATTCTACATTCTTTTTAGTAGTCTCCACAAACTTTTCCACATAATCATACATCATTGTTATTTCCTTTTCCATTTTTATTTCGATATCCTCTTTTAATATTTGCTTAGTATTTTATATCTCCTTGTCACAACTCTCTTCTGATTGCCGAATACACTCATCCATTTTCAACAACATATCCTGCTTTATCATTCGCACTTCATTTGTAATTTTTCTTTCCATTTCTTTTGCTGTTTTCTGGCTTAATTCAAATTTTCATTCCATTTTTTTGGCTGTTTATTTTGATTCTCCTCTCATACACTCTATTAAAGCAATTAGCATAGATATTTCGCCCCTTTTCAGTTTCTGAGCATCAATTGGTTCATTACCCTTTTCTCTTTCTCGTTTATTAACTTGATCGACTGGTACTGGTGTTGACGTAACTTTTATCATGCAACTCTCTGACTCAGTGTCACATATATTATTACCTCTAATATCTACACTAATATCACCACTGGTAAACGGTTCAATTCCGCTTCCCCCCCCCCCAACCCCCCGCACCGCCGTCATTGATATCAGCGCTACTAGCTTCAACTTACTACACAATGCAAGCCAACAATTCCATTTCCGCCCCTTGCAGTTACGCGCTCACTAAACCCGGAATCTTCATTGTCAAAATTAGAATTATTATTCACACCCTCTTTAAGAATTAATTCAGCATCACGGTTGACTAATTTCTCACTAATTGCCTCCATGTTGATTAAAAATTGACATAAAACACAGTATTAGTCCGCTATTAAAATATTCCGCCAAGTCACACGACAATACAACACATTATAAACTCACTTCAAAATTATACAACGCCGTTTTACAACGAAGCTAGACTTTTAAACGGGTACAGAAACCAATTTCGGAAATACTTACTATGCCAAGAAATAGCTTCACTTCTGTAAAATAAATTTAACGACACGAACTACAAATAACATGTTATAACATCGAAAGTTACAATGGCTGACATACATACATATACAGATTTTGCTTTGTATTTGCTTACTTAATTAAAAACCCTTCCCCAATGTATTTAATTATTTCTTTATTACTTTAACTAAGGCTTTCACAGCATTTAAATTTAGTTTCAACAGTTTCTTACTTATTAAAAATATTCTTACAATAATTTTACAGGCTTTAAATTCTCTTTTAACAGGCAGTTCTTCATTGCTTTATACTCTTTTTTGACCAGTTCTATTTAACTCAATTGTTCATTTGCTGTTATCTTTACCAGTGGCGTAGCTAGGTCAACAAGGGTCCCGGTGCAAAAAATTTATTTTGGGCCCTCAGGCCAGACGGGTGACCTTTTTTTTGCTTTGTGTGCTGGTAGGGGCCCCCTGAACTGAGGATGGGGGCCCTTGAATTGTTCTTTAGGGGCCCCTGAGCAGTGGTTGGGCCCCCCTGAGCAGCGGGGGCCCTTAGTGAGGAGCTTCTGTGTTCTCAGGGGCCCCTTAGACCCTTAGAAACGGTAGAGCTAAAAAAAAAGGTCGCCAGTTTGCCGTGAAGGCTCGTGGGCCCTCTAAACTGCGCTTGAGGGCCCCTAGAGGTGCGCTTAAGGGCCCTTTGAGGTATGCTTGGGGGCCCCCTGAGCGTGAGGGCCCCTGTGTACTGCACCGCCTAGCCCCATAGTAGCTACGCCCCTGATCTTTACCACTTCTTTTATAAAACAACTAATAAAACTGTTCCGACAAAAGCTACCAAGTTAATTTTTGCTAGTCTTTCCTGTAATTATCCTGACTTTGATAACGTTGAAATTCTTCCAGAAAAATAAATTATCCGTTGTGCTTGCAAAAGCTGCACCGAAATTCTTCTTTCTTCAAAATACCTGCCACCAGTTATCGATGTCTTCCTCATTCCGTTTGCTTCCGACGAAATAATTCCAGCTCGTAAGCAATGTAACGCATTGCCTAATCCTGGCTTAAGGGTTGCCAATTTGTTAGGTCCTCCTTACTATTAATTAGTCGAAGGTAGATACCCCACCAACTTCAGCACATGGCCCAAGCGTTGTTTTTCGCGGTAGTGCTATCACCTAGCATATTATTATTGCTTAATAAACTGCTCTCAAATTACACACTTCTGCGCAACGTATGTTAATGTTAAATCAAATCCACCAATATTTTCATTTATCTGCACAGTTTATTGAATACTTTAAATACTCAGATAACATAATACACAATCGTCAATTCATAATTAATACATTCCCTCGTGGTCTCTCTGCGCCATCTTAACACCTTCCGTTCTTTCTCGACGAACAGTACAGTCGTGCCAACTACAAAAAATTACATTACTGCAAAAGACTTAAAATTGCCCAAATGCCTATACCTACTACTTATGCTGTGAAAGTCTATTATTCGCTAATCTATTTACAATTTCGGCAATTATTTGTGAGTGGGATCTCACAACGTGTTTCAGCGACTTTTTTGAATGAAGACTTAGTTGAATGTGTAGAGAGCTACAGAAATCATTATCTCGGTCTGAATAGCTGTTGCCAAATATTTCTGCCGATAAAACAAAAAAGCATCTGTAAAACCCATGTCCTTGTTTTTATAATTTTTATTTTTTAAATTCTACAGACTTTCTTAACTTTCAGGCAACTGTGCTTCACTCCGCTTAAGTGACTTGTTAGTTGTCGCCATCTTGATTGTTGAACTCGCACGCCAAAAGTTGGTCCTGAACCGAGTCCAGTCGACTGTTTTGAACCTGTTGACACAAGGAGAGTAACTATCAAGTGCTGTGCGCGCACCAAAGACAGTAAATTCGTTTCAGCCCACTAGCATCGTGTAAACGCGATCTAACGTTTCCAGCAACGTGTTTGCAAGCTCATTATATTTGTATCTTTGAGGACGAATCTTCGGGACGGGCAAAACCTCTTGTTGCCTCTTTTGTGATTGTTTGTATTCGACAGTGGCTTTGGGTGGTGAAAGATACAGACCACAGATGTCACACTATCGTTTAAATAAGTATACGGAAGTCGTATTTTGTTAAAGCCTCAAAGGCCGTGTTTGCTTTTCGGTGTATGTTAAAGGAGGACGATATGACACCGTATGTACAGCGGGCGTGAATTCGCGAGGCCGCTACGGCCAAAAAAGGGACACAAATTATGCATGTGAAGCATATAATTTTCCACACGCCTGTCACATGATTCCACACTTTGTTGACCCCGTCCCTCACCCTTAAGGTGTGACGTAATGTATGGATGGCCCCTAATGCCCCGTTTCACGATGCGAGTCGACTGGAACGAGTGTACTGTCTTGCTGCGCGCGCAGCACTGGATAGTCCACTCTCCTCGTGTCAACAGGTACAAGACAGACAGCTGACTGAGGATAGTGGACTCGGTTCACGACCAAATGTGGGCGTGCGAGCTAAACAAACAAGATGGCGACAACTAACAAGTCGCGTAAGCGGATAAGCAGAGACGTTAAAATCTTCAGAACTGCGTGAAAGTGAGGAAATTCCGTGGAATTTTGAGAATAAAAATTATAAGAACAAGGATAGATACTCTGCTATAAAAAGTTGCTTTATGACGGTGTCAGTTTTTATGTACCGGAAAAATATTTCACAATAGCTCTTCAAATTGAGATACACTTAGTCTTAAACTATGTAAGACTACATTTTCACTTTAAACTTTATTTTTTAAAAAGGCGCTGAGGCATTTAAAACATTTCTGTTTAATGTGCACTCTTTTAACCATTTTCTACGTTATATTTTGTTATTCTTCATATCATTCAACATTATAATCAATAAATTAGCTACGATGTTAATTCCTTTCTGTAATATGGACATACTATTTTCAATAAGATCACAATGTAGGAGTAGAGAACTGTCCTCAGAGTGGACAGTGCACTGTCTTCTAATTGTTACTAGCATGCTAGTCCGCTCTCTAACCCCCACCACCGATGGTCCGGCCAACTGTCGTTCCAGTCAACTCGCATCGTGTAACGCGGCCTAAGATTCTTGCCTGGACTCCACATTTATCTTGCGCTCTTTACACAAACGAGCTGTCTGATTATCAACTCCAAAGACGGCTTAAACCTTGAATAGATCAGCATGGAATGAAGATAAATGCCAAGAACACTTATCTTATTAGGTACACTGATAAAAAACTAAAGGTTAATTATGATTATAGATTGCGATTAGAATTGATTGTTGAAGGCATGAAATGTAAAGAACGTGGCATAACGTTTGATAGCAAACTGAAATTGGTAGAGTACATTGGGCAGGTGGTAGGAAAAGGTTTCAAAATGCTTGATTTCCTGGAGAGGGTGATGAGAGGATGTACCAGTAACATTAGGGAATTGGGTGATAAAACTTTTTTTAGACCATTGCTTGAATACGGTGATCTAGTTTGGGACGCACATTTTGGTTATCAATTACAGGAGTGGGAGGGTGTGCAAAGGAACAACTAGATTTGTTTGTGGAAATTATCGCAAGACCCACTAAGTAACTAATATGATTGGGAGCTGGATTGGGAGTAATTGGAGGAAAGGAGAAAGGTGAAGATAGTGCTGGGAATGTACAGGACATATGTTGGTGATGGGGCTTGGAGGGATATTGGTCAAAGAATTAGGAATAGTGCATGGAAGGGGAAAGGCGACCATGACCACAAGCTGGTGCTCGATTTAATGCATAGGGGAATGGGAAAATTTTCTGTTGTTGGTAAGAAATAGATAAAATAATATAATGGATGTTTAAGTTGGTAACCGTGTAAACCAAAGATTTAAGCTATGAATATCTCTGACTGTATCTAGGTTTTGTTTTGTTTTGTTTTACTCGATATAGTAGACTCGCTTAAGAAATTGTTGGTTTGAGCTTTTTTGTTAAACTTCTGAGAGTACAATAAA